>APFE031072060.1:18000-72613 GCA_000404065.3 Pinus taeda
TACCAGAGCTACTTGGAAAGGAACATATAACTTGATTGAAGCCGAAGAGCCGAGGGTGACGGGAATACAAGTCTCATGTGACAGCACTAGCAAACCTAAGGCTAATCTAAAATACTTGGCCAATTCCTTTCTTCACAGAATAGCTGCCCGGGAGCAAATTCTCCCATATACGGATGTCGTAAGATGGGCGATTCAAGAGATCCTAATTACCGATAGAACTTTCAGCACTATAGATGGGAGGATTTTCGGTTCTTTTCGAGCCGAAGATCTAAGGCAAATGTATCATTTGCCGGCAGAGGAGAAGAAGTATAACACGGCATTCCTAGAGAAGTTCCGAGCATAAAATGAGACTGAGTCTAAACCAATTCGAGGCTGGAGACAAAACCAGCAAAGCACAAGCACGAATCCTCAGGTAAGTACTTAGTCGATTCTCTATATTCTCCTTACTGCTATGCTGGGATTATGATGTGCAGACTATGGGGATTACATGATTCTGCCAATTTTACCATAGAAATGGCCCCCTTAATGGAGGTGGCATGTAGTGGAAAAATAATGGATTGGGCGGATATATTATCTGATAAGTTAGCCACTGCCATTCTTAATTTGATATTTAATTCTCGCGTCACTAAGAGATTCATTCCGCCATTTTACTACAATGCCTATGTATTAGACGTTTTATGTTTTAATTCTGAATTTCCTGTGCTCGGATGGAGGTGGACGTCGCAAGACCCCGCACCCGTCCACATATATCATCAAAAGTTGTGGAAGACCAACTAAAAACACCACTTGTATCAAATCTGCAACAGTTTCATGTTGCCTATTCATTATTCCATTTTCAATAAGCCTGCCCCGAAGATTTTTGAACAAGCAGGGGTGGATTTAACTGCCGTAGCAAGTTGGTTTGCAGAAGAAAAGTTCACCTATATTAGAGTTTTTGGAAGTCAAGCCAAGCCCCATGTGCTTCCTCTATACATCCCTAATAAGTTACTTGCCAGGGAAGTAGCCTATCAGATCAATGCTGATGGGGTTACTTAGACCCTGAAAAAAGCAAAGAAGCATGTATGGCCCTCCTTTCCCTTGTGAATTGGTATTTACACTTTGCATGATCTCAAATATGCAGAGAAGGAAGCTGAAAAGATAAATTCGCTGACTCTGGCAACTCTGCCAAGCAGGTGATATGATCCGAGGAAAATCGCCTACAATGCGCTTAACCAGGTCAAATTGGCCAAGTTCGAGCACAAAGAAGACAGATTTGATGATTTGTTTGCATCGGCCGAGTCTCTATATCAAGTTAAATCGCTCGCCATAAATTAATACAACGATGAGGGGCTAGCCGAATTTAACAGAATTAGAGAACAGAGGTTGCAAACTCTGCCTCTAGACCTGTTAGCGACTACTCCAAAAACGACAAAATCAAGCGAGCCTGAGCAGCAAAGTAATAAGCAACCTCCTACTACATCAAAGTAGCAGGAGGAAGTGCATGACCAGAGGTAGGAAGAAACCCAGGAAAATGTGCAGCAACAGGAAGAAACCCAGGTGAAAACTCAAGAAGAGAGCAGTTCGAGAGTTAATGATGATACACAAATTGATCCGAATTTTCTCTAGCAATGGTAGCAATTCAACTCAATCATCGGCAATCTAGAATGCTCTAAAGATGATGAGATTTCAAAGGAGGGAGACACACAGGAAGCGAAATCAAAGCAGGTTTCGAGCAAAACCAACGACCCACCCAAATCAAAGGAAACGGAAATAATTCCTAAGGATCCATCGGGCGAAATCATTTTGCAAATAGAAGAGATTCCTCCCTTGGATGTATTCTATAGCCCTAAGCATAAAGCTGTTGTAAAGTGACAGAGGAAGAGAAGAAGGGCTGATCAACCTTCTTTATTCCCTGAATTAACAGTAACGGGCAATGTTGTGTGGAAGGAAGAATTTGATCCCTCCGATGACTTGACAAAGCTATCGTAATACTCTGGAGCATATTCGGCAGCAACCATAGATAAAGCATCGAAGGTAAGCAGTCTATTAAAGGCGAAAGATCAAGACATCTTTTTGCTACATGCTCAATTATCGGAAGCGCAATAGAAGGCAGAGCAGGAATTGCTAGTATAGCAGCAAAATAAGTATCAGCTGACTAAGAAATTGCAGGAGGAAAAACAGAGGATTGACGAGAGCGCAATCCAAAGGAAAAAGGAGCTATCGGCAGCATTGGCGCAATTAAAAATATCAACTGATGGAATGATAAAATCCAAAGATGAGCAAATCGCTCAATTATCAACTCAAATTGAGCAAATGAAAAAGCTCCCTCAGGTAGATGAGTTTAAGGCAGAGGCACTTCAATTAAATAAAGCATTGATAAATCAAATTAAGCTCCTATGTCAGCAAATTACCCAGGCAGAGCCATTGTGAGACTTAGTAGCATCCATAAGTGAAAAAGTAGAAAAGGAAAGGACAGATTTGTATCAGGCCGAAGAAACATTGACAAATTTTCTGGAATGGCAAGATTCTGATCAGGGCCATTCAACTAACCTACCAAGAATTCTGGAATCAGACAAGGAAATATTATTCACAGAATGGAAATCACAGTTAATGAAGGCAGAAAGAGCGATTTTAAGATGCAAGGCAACCACTACTAATTTGGTTGAATTAGTAAATAATACTCTTTATTTGTCTAACATGATTTCCCAATGTACTCCAGGCCAATTAACAACAACAAAGATGTTGGAGCATTCATGCTACCCAGAGCTTGAGAAAAATGGAAGGTTAATCGCGGAGATCAACAGTTTAACATGGGATGCCTATTGGTTCTTCTTATTGAAGCCGCACAGCGAGAGAGATGCCTTAAAATGCCTCACAAATGCTATCGGGTATATCATACCCGATATTCAGGATGCCACCTTTGCTGCCCAACTCAGCTTGCACCTCAACAAACCACCCGAAGTGGAGCCAATTCTTGCGATAAGCCAGCTCAGGTTTAAAGGCAAGCAGCCTGAGTCATGATTCACATCGCCGACTGCCAAATCGCCCCCAAGGAGATAGATAGCATTTATTGATGCCAATTTAGTAGGATTTTGTTTCATAGATTTTTTTTAACTTAGTAGTATTTATAGACCCTTTCATGCATTTAGAAAGGGTCATAAAGTTTTGTATATGACTTAAACCCTGAAGTTGCACTATTGTACTTCAGGGATATTCTTTTATGAAACTGGACCAATTATTCTGATTTTAATGAAGAATGTTTTTATACAAATGTGCACTATTGTCTTTGTGTAAAAGCATTTCTGTGTTGAAGGAAGGATTTTGAATAGAGATTGATATTTGGGATTGATTAGCAGCTCACATGGTACTATTATCTGCGTCTGTACTCATTCCTGTTATATGAATTGTTATTTAATCACTCTTGCTATTATCACTTATATATATGTGTGTTTTAACAGCATCCTTTATGCATCCCACTATTGGTTGTTTATAGCATGCTTTTCTTTCAATCGTATATATATATCGATGATATAAATGATGAATGCAGTAATTTGTGTTAATCGCTTCGTTTGACTATTCATATGAAGTAATTTTAAATGATTGAATATCTCTGTTTATTTTACAGAGTCATCTATATGCTTGTTAGATAGATAAGGATTATTAAACACTGCATCTCAAATGAATAAGTTGTTCCCAGGATTAGTATTAGTTTTCTTATTTTTGTCAATAGAATAAGCTAGTCGCCTATCATTAAAGCAAACTATTCATCACTCATCCATCCCTTTTATTCATTATCGGGAAACTGGTCTCGTTATATCCAGTCGAAGCCACCATCCCAAACGGAAAAGGAGCTGTACTAAGGTCTAGACCGGGTGGTTATCCCCCAATGTTGTTGCAGCGATTTTCGAGGCCTTCAACATGCCCCTAGATTTTATGTCATGTTTTCCCTCAACCGATTATGGTAGCAAATGTGTTTTTTTTGTTGTTGAATGCTTGCTTAGGATGGGATTTTTGGCACCTTATAAGAATATTGCTGCAACAAAATCCACTCAGAAGTTATTCTTCCAGCATATTTTGGTTCACTTTGGGTTTCCAAATACTATATTTATTGATAGGTATAATAGGTTCCTTAGTATTTTTTGGTTACTTGACAATAGAGTGGACTAATTTTTTTAAATATTACACCACTCTAATATTATTTGTCTTATGACTAGATTTTTAAATATTATCACTCTAATATTATTTCTCTTACCCATAAGTGGATAGAGTAGATTTTTTATTGTTTTAGTGCATCCCAATAGCATGAAAGAATAAACAGAATGCAGCACCAAAAGATGTAGAATCCCCAAGGGATCCATTCAGAAAATAAGAATGTCATCAACAAATAAGAGATGGGTGAGAATACAACTGTTTGTGATCTTGATGCCCTTCTGTCTACCCTGTAATCAGTCTATCGTGATGAGTCAGCTCATGCCTTCCATGACCAATAAGAAGAGTAGGAGGGAGAGTGGAAATCCTTGTCTCAATCCTCGTTCTGCATGAAAGAAAGAGGATGCAAATCCATTGATCAAAATTCTATAAGATACATTGTTAATGCAACACATAATCCATTGAATGAATAGTATAGGAAAGCCAAGATGCGTTAGAAGCATTTGAATGTATATCCAAAAAGTGTGATCAAATGCTTTTGCCAAATCAATTTTAAGTATCATCCCTTTGAGGTTCTTTGATTTGATAGAGTGAAGTGCTTCTTGTGCGGGGCCCACTACTTCATGAATTTGTCGATGGTTAAGGAACGCAAATTTCTTAGAGGATATATGCTCAGATAGGATGGGTTTGAGCCGATTTGAAATGATCTTAGCAATGATATTGTATATACAATTACACATGGATATGGGTCTATAATCATCAAAACTCTGTGGGTCATCCAACTTGGGAATGAGAGCAATAAATATTGAATTGAAGGCATCATACATTCACCCAGTAGTCTAACATTCTTCAATGACCTGTGATAACTCATGTCCAATTATATAAAAGAATGCAATATAAAATTCAATTGACCAACCATTTGGTACAAGATGTTTATCCTTCTTAAACCACCTAATAGTAGCCTCTACCCCCCCCCATGGTTACAAGATTAAGTAGATATTCACCGACATCCTAATTGACATATCTAGGGAATAGTCCAGCTACCCTCATAATATTAGCAAGGTTTGCATCAGGGGGGGCTCTAAATAAATGTCCAAAGTGATACATACAAAGGTTGGCCAATTCGTGAAAGGTCTTTGCTTGTGTGCCACGCTCATCCTTGAGATGCGAGATGGTGTTGATGACCCTGCACCCATGTGCAACACGATGATAGAACTTTGTATTCTCGCCTTCGTCCTTTAACCAAATGGCCCTAATTCCAAATCACCAAGTTTCTGCCCTATCTTTCAGGATCTAATTTCGCTTGATCTCAAGCCGGATAAAATGCTCTTTAGCATAAACACATGTGAATCCACGACTCTCAGGTCCATTCAATTGTTCAATCTCCAGTTCAGTGTCTCTCAGTATCATCACATATTTGATCCTTTTATCCTTTTCCCATTTAATAGATTTATGTTTTATGATTTACATTTTGTTTGGAAAAATCTTGGAGACACTTAAACCTTGCTGAGCATCTATGGATTTCCAGGTTTGAGTAATCCGTTGTATATAGCTCTCATCATTTAGCCAGGTTGATTTGAAATTGAAGGGTGCATTAGGCTTTCTAACACCACCAACAATCTCCAGATATATGGGATGATGATCTGATAACCCCCCGAATCCCACCCATTGTCGATAAAAGGGTAATTGTTCCAAAAGTGCTTCCTTTACCAGAAACTGATCCAGTCTTTTGGCTAATGTTGCATCCTCAGTCCTTTGTTTTCTCCAGGTGAGCTTTAAGTTGGGTGAGGGGATATCAATCAACAACTAATTCTCCATAAGATGTAATATCTCATCTGATAGAGAGTCCAGTTGAGCATTCATGCCCCAAGACTCAGTATGTCCCAAAGAAAAATTAAGATCCCCGCCAATAATAATGTTCTCAACATGGAATTATTCCATGTCTAGAATCTTCTACCAGAAATTGAGCCTATTGTTGCAGGGTTCACAGACATTGAAAATATGCAGCTGTATACCAAGCTCTGCTCAGTAAATATCTACTCCGATGAAACCCACCCCCCGAGGAGTTCAATAGTTTAATGGATTTGAGGTCAATCCCCAATAATAAACCCCCAGATTGCCCATGAGCATCCAGTGCAGTGAAGTGCCATCCAAGTAGCATATTCTCAAGGGTGGGAAAAATTTTCATACCAGTCACAAGGGTCTCCTGTAAGAATATAATATCCATTGGTTCCAATTCCATTAAACAATAGAAGGCTAATTTCTTTGCAGGGCTAGCCAACCCCCTACAGTTGTAAGAGAGTCACTTCATGGGGAACTAGGGGGGGGCAGGTCGGTGCTCTAAAGACCTAATCAATGGGGAGTTGTCTCCCAGATGCCACTTCTAGATCAGCCTAAAGAATGGCTTTGGAGATGTTACATTGTCAACCCTGGGCTGACTTGGAAGAAGACAGATAAGGTGTAATGCCAAGGCCACTAACATCCCCCAAAGGTATACAAGATATAGACCACAGGAAATAACCATGTCCTGAAATAGATTCATTAGGTTGCGCAGGAGGGGGAGTCCACAATCCCAAAGGCGGTAGGGGGATAAATTTTTGCAGTGTTAATCTGAGTGCAAACAATAGGGGGACACTACACAAAGCCAACATTAAAAACAGATAAACTAGGAGAAGGAATAGACAACATCATATGGAAAGGAGGAGGGTTAGAGATAGTACCAGCATCAAAGGTATTTGCCACCACAGCCACAAGTGATTTGGTGACACATGGGGATGGGGGATGAAACTACTCCTTGCAAGTGTTTGTGCCACAAGTAGCTTGAGTGTCCAAAGGTTGATCAACCATTTGACCTGTAGGTGCCTTCCCTTGTTGATCAGTGTTCGGATTTGCAGGAGCATGTTCAAACCAAGCGACCGAAGTTGAGCTAGATGCAAGAAGGGTACAATCCTTATAGAGGTATCCAATTTTTTTATGTCTCCTGCATTGGTAAGGAACTCCCTCATAGTCCAATATATGAATCTTGCAAGTGTCCCACCAATGTAGCTGCATGCTTTCCTCCATACCTTCTCTGGTATCAAGGAAGACCAGAATGCATGCCATGGACATGTTGCCTATCAGCATGTAGGATTTATCGAATTCCATATACCTACCCAGAGAATTCCCTATCCATTTGAAAAGGTAGTCTAGGTAATCTGACCCAGATGGGTCCAAACCCAAGGTGTTCACACTCAGGATTGAAGAGGGAGCTCCAATGCTTAAGGAGGATAGAGGCCAATTCAATGTGCTAGTGTTTTGATAACACCCATGGGATAAACTTAGGCCTTTGAAAGTACAATGCGAACCATCCTCGAGAGAGAGAGAGAGTTACCACTAACGACAATTCTGTGAGGATCTGACCCCAAATATCCAACACCTACTACCCGTACCCGAACATGACCAACTAGAACTCGGTCGGACGTATCCATAACTTCTCCTATCTATATATCAACCTCAAAAGTGAGGGATATTTATTTATTTCCTACTTTAACCCCTTTGAAGTGCTTTGTAGGGTTCCCCAGCCAAATGGGGGTTGTTCTCACCCACTGGGATAGTGGTGGGTTCACTGCAACCTTCGATCCAGGATTCCCAGAGAAACTAATTTAAGGGGAAGATGAATAAGCAAAAAATCCGGATGTGGGAGGGTCGTGGGAGGGAGGAGGGGGGAATGAGATCCCAGGTTCAAGTGGCTAGGCTAGCAATGCTTGATATGTCGAAGGCGGTGGGATGTGGGAGAGGGAAAGTGAGGAGGATGATGGTAGATGTGATGGATACAGGGGATGAGGTGGGTCGAGGTAGGCATAAATGAACTGAAGAGGGACCAAGGATAATGGAGGGAGGTTAGTTCTAGGTGGGAAATCCAGCACATCTGGGCAACCAGAAAACGTCAAGGTAGAGGAGGACAACCTAGAATGGTGAGTCTGTAGAGCCAGAGATGTGAAAGCAGGATATTTTGGGACAGAGTAAACACTACAAGACTCGACTAGGGTAGATGGAATGTTAAGCAAAAGATTCGAGGAGATAACTAACAGATGCGAGGGGAAGATAGTCCAGTGGGGGTCCAGTGGAGAGGGGTCCTCGGAGTAATCAACAACGTCATCCTCCATTATAACCAACAGTAGATGTATAACCGTCCCAAGACCACAACTGACAAATGTCGAGTCAAGAGGGAATGCAGTGCAATTCATGCGAAAAAAATAAAGAACAGACTGGATGGACTGAAACGGAGGGGTCACCCGGTTAGCGAGTGAGTGATAGTCTAAACAATGCAGGGCACGGGTAAGTGAAGTTAGTCCAGGTCAATGAGCAGGCCGCTATCGTCGGAAACCAATGATAACCTAGACCATGGTTCGAGTTTGTTGTCCGCCACCAAACCCTCATTTTCACCACGCCCCACTACCTACACCTATTTCCATGCCTCTATATCAACATCTATTAGTTTTTTGATAGATTTTAGCTTAGGGAGATTTTCAAATATTTGCCTAAATTTTCCTAGCAACATAGAAAGTAAAGAGAACCAAAAAAAAAAAACTACAAAAATGAATAAATAAAAGAAAGACTATTTAAAAGTAATCTGATGTGTGATCTCTTCCTTTGTAAAATTTATACTCCTTGTTCAAAAAAATAACTCCTTAAAGTTTGTGCTGCTCTCTTCAAATAAAAAAGATTAGAAAAAAAAATAATTAAAATATTTGTATGACTAAAAAAAATTATTTACCTAAAAATCATATAATGTGTTATATTTTCCTTATTATAACCTACTTCATTTTTTTATTACCCATTTGTCATCAAATTAAGATGCCCTCTTGGTTTCCTCCTTGCACTTTCTGTGATCACAATTTTGAGTTTTTAAATATCCCTCTAAGCATTTAGTAATTTGGAGGGAGCTTCAAAATCTTAGTTTCAAAGTTTGTTTAGGTTGTTACAGTGGCATCCAAGAAAAATTAGCTATCGCAGAGAAATTAGCTATCCGAGACGGTTGCAATTCCTCTGAGAACAATTAGCTATGGGAGATTCAAAGTTTTTTTGAATTGTTGTCTTTGCATTGGAGAACTAGTAGCGATCTAGACTTTTCCCTTCCTGGCCCTAAGGTGAAGCTTATCAGTCCAAAGTTTGGCTGCATTTATTAGATTTCGATTTAGGGTCTTTATTTTGTATGTGGTGGAAATATGGATTTAGTTATCTTGTTGTTATGATAAATTCTACATGAGGTTCGGGATGATTTTATGTAATGTTGAGTGAATTTCAGAGATGTTTGGAATGCCATTATTAGGATAAGATGAATGTTTAAAGACCCAAATTTTATTATATCCAGGATTGGCTTTTACAGTCTATGATAGATTCAATATGTTGTTGCTGTAATGGATGTAGATTGTTTACTATATAATTGGATTTTTGAAATAAGTTTGTAAACCATCAGCATGTTTTTTCATTTTGGTGAAGTAGGGTTGTGAAGTGGAGAAATATGGAAAACTGGGGATGTCAAAGAGTGGAATGGGTCCAGTTATGGCATGACAGAACCTCAAGTCATTCAATCTTTTTAGTCTCAGATAATGAATGCTCGAAGGGACAATGAACACTCACAGACTCCATTCCCTTCAAATTCTGATGGACCAATGAGTCATATTATACGCTCTTTTGTTGGAGAACAATCGTTTTGAGGGCCTTGTTCCTAGTTTTAATTAGTCTGGCACAAAAATATTCAGTGTTTTTAATGACCAACTCTATGGAAGAATGCCTGCTACTACAATTATGGCCATGTTCAATGCTTCTTAGTTTGCAGGAAATCTTGGGCTCTATGGGAGCCCATTTCCCAGGCCCTGCATGTTTAACACGATAGTGACCGCTTTTCCATGCCCTATTATTACAAACTTGCCAATGGAGCAATCTTTTAGACCATTTTTTAAGAGGCATGAAATGCTAAATCCAAGAAAGATAGCATAAATTATTGCGGGACCTGTTGTTGGGGTGATTTCCATGGTGTTCATTATTAGCTTTTATGGCAAGATCTACAGACAATAGAAGCCTGGGGATGAGTTTGAAAATGTTGTAAGTGATAAGATTTCGATTGAGGAGATTTGTTATGATATGTATTATGTTAATACAGATTGTAAGAGCCTTCAGCATGAGTAGCAAAGGAGTTAGGTTCTTATGTTCTGTCATGGGGAAGCTTAGATGTACACTTCAAAGGATCTACTTCGTGCATCTACTGAAATTATAGAGAGAGGCATGCTAGGGACTACTTATAAGGCCTTGATGGAGAATAGAATGATTGTAACTGTGAAGATATTGAAGAATTCTAGCAAGATGACTAGGCATGAATTTGAGAGGCATATGGAGATGGTGGGTAAGCTTTGACACCAGAATATAGTCTATCTGAGAGCTTATTTCTAGGCCAAGGAGAAGCTTCTTGTCTATTATAACCATCCCAATGGAAGCCTTTTTTCTCTCATCCATGGTATGTGCATAATTACTTCTAAACCCCTTCTCTTAAAGCTGTAAAAATAGAAGTAGAGCATTTTTATTCTCTACAAAGTTTGTGTTTCTCATCTTGACAGCCACTCATGTCTTTCATGGGGTTTGAACATTGCTCTCATCTATTTGAATCCAAGGTCTTTACTATTTCTTGTAACCCATGTTCACAAGCTGCAATTGTGTTGAATATACAAGCTCAACATTGAATAGACCAAACTACAAATAGAGTCTTGATAAAAATAAGTATAGTCTCCCTCTATGCTAAACCCCTAGATAATAACAAACTCAAGGTCACAATACACATCAGAGATTTACCAGATTATTTGTCCTCGGGAGCTAGGTTTTGGACCTCTTTGTTCTCCGTCCCCTTAAACATTTGGCAATCTCTATGGCTCTCTTTGTAGGTTTCATTAAGACTTGAAGGGTTCTCTACGAATTTCTTTCTGGGCATCATTTGGGCTTGCTTTTCTTTTCCCTTTGAAGTCTACAAGAGATATTCCAGTCCCATTAACTTAGTTTGGTTACTAGTGGACTAGGGGACACTAATATCAAAATTCCAATTGCTTGTACATCGGCATCATAAATGGAATTTGGTTTTCAAAACATCAGTTGTCTTTGGATATTTCTATGTAGTCCTCCCAAATATTGACTTAAAAAATTATTGTTATTGGGAGATATAATCAATTGAATGGCCCATTTTTGAAAGTCAATGGTGGACTCTTGCATAGTTTTTCCTTGTCTCTATTGAAAGACATTCCATTATATTTTCTTTCTTACTCATATCCAATGGGATAGAACTGCCACATAATGAGATTCTTTGATGTTTCCCATTGATTTACTAGTGGTTCCTACTCAATTATTTGAGTGGTAACATAACTTTCCCACTAGGTTAATGCATGGCATTCTAAATTCAACCAAGTGAAAGAGATTATTTTCTCTTCACTAATTTCATGCACACTTAAATAAAAATCGAGATGTTGTAACCATTGATTGAATTTAAGGGTGAAAATCTCAACTACATAAGGCTCAAAGTCAATCTCCGTTTTCTCTCTGATGGGTGTTTGGAATCATAGTGTTCCCCATTTTCCACTTTTTCTTATCTTCTCATTCAGATTCTTCTTCTTTAGAACTCAAACTTCATCCATGAGGTTATGTTATTGTCTGACCTTTCCATCCTTATGGTCTATTGCAACATGTTTAGAGACATATGGATCATTGGATTCTTTAGATTAATAAGTTTTGTTTCCAATTCACTACCTTCTTAATTGTCTCCCATATCAAAATATTGAGATTTTTCCTTTCTTCTTGCCCCAATCTTAGCTTTATAAGGAGTACTTCCTTTGAACCAAGATTGTTTACTTTGTCAGTAGGGTGCGTATAACACATGTCCTCCTCTCCTTGTAGTGCTCCTCAAGAATGTCCAAATATAGCAATTGAAATCCTCAATTTGTGTGGAGTGTTTCTCAAGGTTGACTATCATTCTTCCTTAAGATCATACATTGTTGCCATGTGTGCTCCTTTGAGCTAGAGCACTCAAACCAAGAATTTAACCTTTGACCATGCCTTCTTTGTCTTGCAATGGGCATTGGAACCATTGAGATCATTCTCTTACTTGCTTGAAGTAGTATTACCAACTTTTACTTTGTTATTAGATTGTTTTATCTCCCCCCTTCCAGTTTTTTCTTGTCTGTACCTGGCACTATACTTGGTACCATTCCAAATAAAGATTAGATTAGAATGCATATAATGCATATAGAGTGAAATATATAGTACCATATAGTACCTGGTACTTAGTACCATCCTCTCCCTTCCAATTCCAAACCTTCTAATTCAAACCTTGTGCTCTATATGGTGCCTTCCTTCGGTTGGAGATTAGAGAGAAACCTTTCCTCATCTATGAGTCTATTCTTTTCTTTCTTTACTGGAATCTATTCTTTCTTCTAGAATATATGCATGCATTCTCGTCTTATTTGTCTGTACGACATTCTAGTGAAACCACACATTATGGCTCTACGAAGGCTAGTGAGTTGGTTCTAATCTCTATGGTTCTGTTCCATCCTTATGGCCACTGAATGAGTTCAAAATTTCTAAGCTTCTAAGAAGGCTAGTGTGATTGAGTTCCACTTCTTCCTTTGCATGCAACCTACCTTGATTCATCCCATCCTTAGTGATTGAGTTCAACTTCCCACTTCTTTCTTTGCAATCTGAAGTGAGTAGTTCCACTTCCCTCCCTATGGTTCCATATTAAGAGGATGAGTTCCCATTTAGCTACTCTAAGAAGTAGTGTGTTAGTTCCCCCTCTATGGCTCTAAGAAGTAGTGCAAGTCTCATAGGGTTCTAACTTTAGGCAACTTAGGGATATTGCAACTATCACCTCAGCAAGATGCCCTCTAACTTTGGACTGGGAGACAAGTCTTTTGGGGTATTCCAAGGAATCACTTTGGATATAAGTGTTCTTTTAATGATTTCAAAGTACAAGAGAGATTACAATCAATGTGAAGGTGAAGTATGTTAAGTCAAGGGACTCATAGTAGTTATGTTGTAGAAGACTAGTATCACATGGAAAAGAGACTGCTTCTATTTAGAGTGATTACTTGTGTCAGACAATAAGCATGTACACATTTATATTATGTCACAGTGTATTTAACCAAACAGATCTGCAATAATATGTAATTTTATAATCCCTTGGTAATAATATTATTCCCTTAAAAAGTGTTGTTATACATCATAAACAAAATAGTATCTATCAAAATCACACCAACACTTATATCATGTCATACCAGCATTTTGTTTTCAGTCAACCAACATATATGTATATATATATATATATATAATATATATATATATATAATATATATATATTATATATATATATATATATATATATATATATATATATATATATATATATATATATATATCAACAAATTAATCAATTATATCAGTAGCAAATTGAAACCAATGTTGGAGCTAGTTCTCCTAGGTAAGTGGGTACTTTTTTGAATTCAAACCAAAAGAAATCAGAGACAAATGTACAACTATACTTTTGTAGCAGTAAGAGTGAATCATTAAGACTTGGATCAAAGGATTAGGAGCAACAGCAAGTTCCTACCTTAAAATTAAGGAAAACAACCATCAAAATGAGTCCTAGATACAAGGAGAAGACTTAGGGAGAAAAATATTAGTTTCAATAGTTGCAACTTTCTCAAACTCAGTCAAACCTTGATAGTAACGTTGATACAACCCTATAAAAATAGTAAATGTCTTTATCCTACTAGCTAGGGCAAAACAAGGAGGTAAGGCGCCTATGTCAAGTAGGTCTAGATTTGAGTATTTTAGGGTTTCATAGTATTTAAAGGTTTTTCTATGGCTTAGGGTAAAACCCTAGATAAATCGTTACCTTTGATGAGACTTTGGGTTTTGTGAACAAGGATCAAATTTATGGTAAGACTAGTGCCTCACTCTAATCTACGATTAGGGTAAATGGAGTCAAAGCAACATTAGGGCTAGGGTTTGAGGTTACTCAAGGAAGGAGAGTGAAGTATAGCAAGCACAACTCCAAGCACAATAAAATGGTTATCATAGATCAGGGTTTTATAAGGATGAGGCATCAAACAAGGGCATCAATCAACTAAAGCTTCCAAACTATGTTTTAGCCTTGATAAACTATGAGGACACCTAACTAATACAAGAGAGATGAACCATCAAAGTAAATAAATATTCAACAACTAGGATGATCACAAGAGTAATTACTTGAGAAATCAACCATGAAAGCACACAATGCCTCACTAACCATGAACATCAACCTCAAGCCAAATCTCTACTCCTCTACGCTAGGTTCATAGTGAGTAGTCATTATAGTATGGGAATAATTCTTAATAGTAGGGGGTGAATTTCTCCTATTCCCACTTGAATGTTTTAGACGAAGGGGTCTAATGCTTTAGCCATAATCCATCCCCTGAATTCTCTTAAGGTAGTTGGAAGGATAGGGAAACACAACACCCTCAAGGCTTTAAGGTTTATCATCCTTCTCCTTTTCTGGCATGAAGCTAACATTTTCATTTATTAGAATCTTGTTCCTTCTCGCCAAAGTGTTTTCCTCCATTTTCTTGTCCCATTGTTTGATTTATTTTCTTCTAAATAGCCCATACAAAATGAGAGGGGCATATTCCACCCGACTTTGACATCCCATTGGCAATAATTTGGAAAAAGGGAGGCATAACCCATTTTCTTCCCTGGGGTTTAAACAATTTACAAAAAATATTTCTTGAGTAGATGCAATGCAACAATAGATGATCCACATCTTCGGCTCCATTTAAGCACAAGATGAAACAAGCAGTTGGTCACTAACATACCTCTTTTCCTTAGGTTCTTCATGGTTCTTTGACATAAGTACAATGTCCCTCTATGCTTTGAGAACCCCTAGATCATAACAAATTCAAGGTCACAATACACATCACATGTTTACAAGGTTATTTGTCCTTGGGAGTTGGATTTTGGAACTTTTTGTTCTTTGTCCCCTTAACCGTTTGGAAATCTCTATGGCTATCTTTGTAGGTTTTATTGAGACTTGAAGAGGTCTCTATGACTTTCTTTCTGGGCATCATTTGGGCTTGCTTGTTTATTTTCTTTTCTTTTCTTTTCCCTTTGAAGTCTACTAGAGATATTCTATTCCCATTAACTTAGTTTGGTTACTAGGGGACGCTGATATCAAAACTCCAATTGCTTTTACACCGACTTCATCAATGGACTTCGGTTTTCAAAACATTAGTTGTGTTTGGATATCACTATGTAGTCCTCCCAAATATTGACTTAAAAAAAATTCTTATTCGGAGATATAATCAATTGAATGGTCCATTTTTGAAACTCAATGGTGGACTCTTGCATGGTTTTTCCTTGTCTCTGTTAAAAGAGATTCTATTTTATCTTTTCTTTCTTATTCATGTCCACTGGGATAGAACTGCCACATAATGAGATTCTTTAATGTTTCCCATTGATTTACTAGTGGTTCCTGCTCAATTATTCGAGTGGTAACATACCTTTGCCACTAGGTTAATGCATGGCCTTCTAAATTCAACCAAGTGAAAGAGATTCTTTTCTCTTCACTAATTGCATGCATTCTTAAATAAACATCGAGTTGTTGTAGCCATTGATTGAATTTAAGGGTGAAAATTTCAACTACATAAGGCTTGAAGTCACTCTTCGCTTTCTCTCTAATGGTTGTTTGGACTTTTATAGCGTTCCCCTTTTCCCACTTTTTCTTCTCTTCTCATTCAGATTCTTCTTATTTAGAACTCAAGTCTCAAACTTCATCCATGAGGTTGTGTTATTGTTTGACCTTTCCATGCTTATCGTCCGCTACAACATGTTTAGAGACATATTTCTCATTTGATTCTTTAGATTAATAAGTTTGGTCTCCAGCTCACTTCCTTCTTGATTGTCTCCTATATCAAAATATTGAGATTGTTTCTTTCTTCTTCTTGTTCGAATATTAGCTTTATGAGGAGTGCTCCCTTTAAACTAGGATGTTTACTTTTTCAATAGGGTGCACATAACACATGTACTCCTCTCCTTGTAGTGCTCCTCAAGAATGTCCAAATATAGCAATTGAAAACCTCAATTTGGGTGGAGCACTTCTCAAAGTTGACTATCGTTCTTCCTTAAGATCATACATTATTGCCATGTGTGCTCCTTTGAGCTAGGGTGCTCAAACCAAGAATTTAACCTTTGACCACATCTTATTTTTGCAATGAGTGTTGTACCATTAAGACCATTCTCCTACTTGCTTGAAGTAGTATCACCAACTTTTACTTTGCTATTAGATCGTTTGATCTCTTCCCTTCCAATTCTTTCTTATCTATGCCTGGCACTATATCTGGCACTATACTTGGTACCATTCAAAATAAATATTAGATTAGAATGCATATAATTCATATAGATAATATACAGTACCATATAGTACCTAGTACTTAGTACCATCCCTTCCCTTCCAATTCCAAACCTTCTGCTCTATATGGTGCCTCCCTTTGGTCAGGGATTAGACAGAAACCTTTCCTCTTTATCTATGAGCCTATGCTTTTTTTTCTTTACTAGAATCTATGCATGCATTCTTGTCTTATCTGTTTGTACTAAATTCTATAGTGAAACCACACACTATGGCTCTATGAAGGCTAGTGAACTAGTTCCAATATCTATGGTTCTGTTCCATCCTTATGGCTACTGAATGAGTTCAACCTTTCTAAGCTTCTAGGAAGGCTAGTGTGATTCATGCAATCTATCTTGATTCATCCCATCTTTAGTGATTGAGTTCAACTTCCCACTTCTTTATTTGCAATCTGAAATGAGTAGTTCCACTTCCCTCTCTATGTTTCCATCTGAAGAGGATGAGTTCCCACTTAGCTACTCTAAGAAGTAGTGTATTAGTTCCCACTCTATGGCTCTAAGAAGTAGTGCAAGGCTCATAGGGTGCCAACTTTGGGCAAACCAGGGATCTTGCCACTGTCACCTCAGCAAGATGCCCTCTAACTTTGGACTGGGAGATCAGTCTTTGGGGGTAACCCAAGGAATCACCTTGGATATAAGTGTTATTTTAATGATGTCCAAGTACAAGAGAGATTACACTCAATATGAAGGTGAAATAAGTTAAGTCATGGGAGTCATAGTAATTATTTTGTAGAAGACTAGTATCACATAGAAAAGAGACTTCTTCTATTTAGAGTGAGTAATTTCATTAGACAATAAGCATGTACACGTTTAGAGTATGTTACAATGTATTTAACCAACCATATATGCAACAATATGTAAGGTTACTTTTTCACATGGCAACATGGCCTCTTAGCTAAGGGGAATTGAATCATTTTCAGCAAGAATTGGCTTTGCTTGCTAAAGCCAAATTCAATTTATTCTATAATGCTTTTGTATCCAAATTCAATTTCTACCGTAAATATTTTACTCTTTGTTAGTTGTGGTAGTATTTGATGCATTTCTTGATGAAAATGTAGGACTCTGTCAAATTTCAAATAACTTAGGCTTAAAAAAAAAACTGAAATAGTGGATTTTAAATCACTATATTCAATACCAAATTTATCTTAATTTATTGAACAATGGGTCAAGTGGTTAAACCAAAGCACACATGCCAATCTGCTAAGACTTTTTGGCCATGGTTTCAAGTTGAGTTTAATGATTTATAACCTCCCAATTTCTTAGAAAGGTCTTGTCCTTCAGCAAACATGGACAATTAGGGACAGATGAAAATAGTTATGACATAGAGTCTAGCTCCCTAAGTCTCCATTATTAGCTTTTTGTGGAAATATCCAGTGTTACACAGGGACATACTTCTAATGTTGGGGACATGCTCCTTGTATCCTCAGGACCACAGGCCTCAGGGCCATCTAGCAAAACATTTCCTTACATCCTCTCTTTTGCAAAAAATACATGAAATGCATAGTCTAATGTTTTGTTGTTGTGCAAGGACACTTCCCAAAAACTTGGGCTTGTGGGTGCAAACATAAAAGGGAGAGAAAAAAGGCTTAAAAAGCCTAAATCTGCATCAATCAAATAGAGATTCCAAACTTTTAAGCCTTGCATGAAATCAACAGTAAGGTATGAAGGTAACATGAGTTAAAGTTGGGAAGATTCAATCATTGATTTTATTTTATGATATGTTTTTTCTTAAAGTTGCTGACAACTATCCTTTGGCTGAGAAATGACACTATGAGGGGAAATTCAGTGGCGTCAAAATAATCCAGGACTTACACCTGGTCTCATCTACACCCACTCAGAGGGTTTTTAATCCATGTATCATCATTAATACAAGTATGATCACCTTGCAACTTGTTGCTAGCTTTTCAAAATATTGTTTTGCAATTCCAAAATGTCATTCCAAAGAGCAACCATGTACCTTCTTTTTTTGAGATACATCTATAGCTTGGAAGCATGCATCTCTTCATCCCTCTTTGTATTCATATGTTGGGCTAAACTCAAACCAATACATTTGAATGATGACCCTAAACCTCTAGAACTTAGCAGCAGTCTTTTCCCCTGTCTTGTTCGTAGATGAAGCCATATCATTGGATTCTGCTTGTTCATCCTTAACTTGATTTTCCTCTCTACCAATACCCCTCCTAGTGTTGTTTTTATGTGGATAATGGATCATTTTAGCACGTGACCAATAAAAAAAATTCAGAAAGCTTCTAGAACAAGATGTGGGTATACAAGTGGAGTAGGGTGATAATATTACATATAATATGATTAAAATTGGAACCATCTCTCTTAGGATGCCATCAGGGGATAATCTTGATTGGAAATATGTTTTTTATGTACTAGAATTAATGAAGAACCTTCTTTCTATCTCATCTATCACAAATAAGAAGCATATAGTTGAGCTCAATGATCAGAAGTGCATTATTAGATATTTCAATCATGAATTTCCTTGGTTCTTAGCTAAAGGCATGTTGGAAGGAGGCCTTTACAAGCTTCTTGTTAATACTACAAAGGATGATACTCTAGTGCATGATGGTACAGTCACTTTGGTCACTTGAACCATGGAGCTCTTCCACTCTTGACAGATATGGTGTATGGATTGCCAAACTTCAAGGTAGAGAAGATTGAAGAGTGTATAGGGTGTTTACTCAATGAGCATTCAAAGATTGCTTTTCCATCTAGTGAGGAAAAATCAAGAAATATTCTCAAGTTAATGCAATCAAATGTTTGTGGGCCTATGCCTTCCTCTTCATTCATAGATAAGCTATATTATGTTTCTTTTATTGAGGATTCCTCTCACACAACCAAGATTTATTTATGAAGATTAAATATGAAGTATCTGGTAAGTTTAAAGAGTTCAAAGCATTGGTTGAAAATCAAATGGGGGCAAATATCAAAATGCTTTAATTTTAGGGGAGAGAACACCTCCAAGGATTTTGATACCTTTTGCAAGGAAAAAATAATCAAGAGGGTGCTAAGAATGGGGTTGTAGAGTAACAAATACATCATTGAGATAGATAAAACCATGATCCATGACGTGGATTTACCCATCTGTCTTTAAGACAAAGCTTACAACATAGTTGTCTATATCTTGAACCAATGTCCTCATAGGATCTTGAAGGACAAAACACCAAAGAACATTTTACTAGTGAGAAGCCACAAGTATTACATTTCCATATCTTTTTGTTTGTCCAATTTATATTCATATTCATGATAAGAAAAGGACTAAACTTTGAACCCTTGAATATAAAGGGGATATTTGTTGGACAGAGTAATACATCTGAGGCTTACTAAATCTAAATTCAAGTTCAAATGAACATATTGATGACCAAGGATATGAAGTTTGATGAGGATGAATGGTCCTCAAAATCATAGAAACATCTTATAGTGATTAATGAACACAAAAATCTTGTTGTTCCAGATTCTGTTCTAAAATTGAAAAAGAAATCAAAGTGAGATCAACAAGATTCTAGTAAAAAAATAGAGACCTCATTACATTCTAGTGTATCCAAGAAGTCAAGATGGCTTATTCAAGCATTATAGGGTGTGTAGGAACAAGTGGGGGCATCTATGTCCATGTCTCAGGTGAGTCATCAAACTACGAAATTTCCTACTTATGTTGTACTATTGTCCTCTATTCTTCAGACATAGACCTCCCTTTTTTAGGGGTTGCTGCTAAGAAGGTACGAAAGGATGTCGCAACTGAGTAGTATAACTCATTTCTTGAGAATGATCTCTTGGATATGTTCCAAGACCTACCAGGGAATCAATGATTGATTTTAGACGGTTTGACAAGATCAAGCATGTAGTTGATGGGAGCTTTGAAAAGTGTAATGTTCCTTTCCAGAAAAGCCTTAAATTTTCAATAGGTTTCTGAGTGTGTGAGAGGTTTAGTGATGTGTTCTAGAAACAATTTAGCCACGTGTAGTTGTAGGTTCAGCTTTACAAATTTCACCCAATTAAATGTGCATAAAAATCTAACATGCATACCAAAATAAAGTACTCCAAGCACTCAAATAGATTTATGAAAGTCTAGAAATTTACATATGTATATAGCTGGTACATCATAGATAAATAAAATAGAGGATATTCTTTCACATTAACCAACTAAATACACAAAGACATAAGAAAATCAAGGAACCTATGACCTCTGTCTCACGATGTGCTTCCAGAGTGGTAGTTGAAGAAGGAATGTGACCAGCAATACATCATAAAATTCAACAAGGAAATATACTATGTGTTCTTCCCTCAGGTTACTACGATTTCAGTGGTCCACAGTTAACAGATTTGTAATCCAGCAGATGGGAAGCTTGTGGCCCTTCCTTTGACACTAATATGATATATAAATTCCCCCCAAAAACTATCCAGGTGCACCCAAAATTCTTAAGATTGCTTCAGCACTCTCTCTCCAGCTCCTAATGACCCAAAATTGATAAATTCGTGGACTTTGCTACTCTTCAGTTTGAATACTAGTGTTGATCATAGATATTCCAAATTCTGCAGCTACCTTTGTGCTCTTATTTAGCAATTCTCCAACAAATAAATGACCATTGCACTCAGGGTTGAAGGTTGTAGTGGCCAATGTTTTTGGGCACAGAAAAGCAATAGCAATACTATTCACCAACTCTTTGTTATTGACCACTTGTAAAAGACAAGACATTATATACAATGATGTAAGAGTGATCATCTTGGGAAGAGATAAATTAAGGGATGGTAGAAAATATTGCAAAACCAATAAATGAAGAAAATTATGTGTCATCAATCTTCTCAAATCAGAAATACTAACACAAATTATGTCACTGCAGTAATAAAGGTCATCTTTAATTTCTTCAACTATAGAAAATAATGTTGTTGTAATCTCAGAAACATCATGAACCTGTACTACACGAATAACAAGAACATCTAATTTTAAGCTTTTCTCCTTTAGGAATTTCACCAAATCTGAGTATGATAACATTGTGTGGCTTGTGATAAACTTGTTGACACTTTCATCACTTCTATATATAGCAAGTGTCAAAGCACGTACAACTATGTGGACCATTGTGTCTCTATAATAAGTGAATTCAACAACCTCACTATACAATGGGAAGGAAAATACAACATTCTAAGATTCCATATTGAAAGAGAAATGCCTTTTAATTATAAGTTCCAATAGATTGAGTATTTTATTAGTCTTACTTATATTTTGTACCCTTGAAGCTTCCCACAACAAGCACAATTTCAGAGGTCCTTCAATCTCATCTTGTAGCCTTTTAATAACATTGTAAATTTGTTGAAATTTCATGTTCCCCATCAAGGGTACCAGATGATTATTTGATAAACCCCAAAATCCATTAACATCAATTTCTGGACAAGCCAATAGTTCTTCTATAGCATTAATTTCTCCATTACTTCTCAAAGGGTGGCGATCCCAATGCCTCAAAAGGCGTTCTACAAATAGAGCCTTGCAAATTTTGTAGGGAGAAATAACTCTATAGTAAGAAAGATCATCATTTGGCTTCATTCTATGAAAATGTGCAACTAAATCTCCAAGGGGGGAGATATTGCAAGTTCTTATTGAATGACTCCATCGAGTGGGGAAAACCCTAAAGAGAATGAATGCAACCTATCCACAAAAGCTGATACATATAGATTATGTAACAAGAATTTAGATCTGTTGGAATTTGATTCTTTGACCTTTCCAATAGTACAAATAATCTTCTTCAGTGTAAATGTCATATCAAAAATTTGTGTACATTTAGGAAGGAAATCTAAAATAACTGCACGTGGTTGTATTACTGAAGTTGTCATATCTAATTCCTTCTTGGTTTTTCGAGGTGTTCGTTTCAAAATTTGCAAAGGCTTAAAAGGAGACAAACGATTGGTTGACTGATAATCATATTCATTTAAGAAGGGCCAAAAGGTACCAGGTGTTATCACCCAAAAATTCTCTAAACTTGGAAAATTTACATTTGTTCCTAAGTCATAGTGTTAGATAGGGGTTAAGTTATTTTTATGTTTTTAGAGTCTAAGTCATAGGGTTAGAGTCTCATTTCCATCATCAAATAAAGTTCAACAACCTTGTTTTACACTCTATGGGTACCATATCATGTTTGAAAGTCATGTGTTTAGCTATTTAAAAAAAAAAAATGCGCTACGAAACTGTCTAGTTGTTTTCTTAGCGCTAAACCGTGAATTTACAATAAATGCACTATGAAACTGTTGGAGGTGCAACTTTGGTATTTTGCTAAAATTTCAAAGGGAAGAAACAATTTTTTTTTTGGAGGATGATGCTGCTAGAGGGTGTGAAGATATCACCAATGTAAATTTAAGACTCAAGGCAGGAAAAAAATAAAGGGTTAAAAGATATGTACAAAGGCAAAATTCTGCGCTCCGAAAAGAGCAGACAGTTTTGTAGTGCAGCGAAATCAACTTTCTTTACGCTCCTTCGAGGGCTTGTTTTTTTTGTACAGGTGGAAGAGCAAGGTTCCAAGGATGATAAAACATATGTCACATGTCTTAAAGGGTCAATTTTGTTAGCAGAAGGATTTGAAGACAAGCATAAGGATGAAACCCTAAAAAGGAGGAACTTTGTCTCCTTATTTTTAGTAGTCCATTTCCAAGGGGTTTCCTGAGCAACTGAAAACTCATTTCTGAAAAGTGAAGGATTTTTTGTTCCTAACATAATTAAATACAAAAACCTCTTTTAGTTTCTTCAAATTCAGTATGAGGTGGGAGAAATTGATGGTTTAACTTGCACTACGAAACTGCTGAGAGGAACTTTGTTTTCTAGTTTTACCAATATTTTTCAAGATCAATTTCTAGACGCATGCAAAAGTATTTTGGAATTATGGAGGAGGTTCTCTTCATAACATCTCCTGATACAATAACCTATCTCACTTTTTTCATAAGTATTACTCGTTGGGAGATACAAGTCTTTCTTTGAAGCCATATTTTCAGAAATCAGAATTTTCCAGTTTTATACATGATGTTCAAAGACAATTTCTAGGCAGTAGGAGAGGTATTAAAAAAAACCTAGAGATGTTTTTGTTCAATACCACATGGTTTAAAAAAACCTCCTTCAGTTTCTCAAAATACATTCTTGATAAGGAGATAAAAGCTCTGTCTCAACACCTATTTTTCAGGGTTGAAAAGGCAAATTAAAGATTTTGAAATTCAACTAACAAAGTCTGAAGGTTAGCTACAACAAAGATGAATGAAGAAGTGGAAGGACATGGTTGTATGGAAGTGATAACGCATGTCACTTGTCTCAAAAATTTGAAATTTCCAGCAATATGGTTTGAAGATCAT
The DNA here is from genome assembly GCA_000404065.3 of Pinus taeda. Lineage (NCBI taxonomy): Eukaryota > Viridiplantae > Streptophyta > Pinopsida > Pinales > Pinaceae > Pinus > Pinus taeda. The sequence goes on from APFE031072060.1 coordinate 41,914, forward strand.
CAATAAAGGTAATGTCATAATTGCATAAAACAGATTTCCTGGTTTTCAGAGCAGTTAGGTCATGAAACAACAGGGTTCTCAACAAGGTTGGAGACATCACCAAATTTGACCTCATGAGATTGCAGGTGGAAAAGGATTAATTGAAGACTAGATAAGGTTGTTAGAAGTATATTTAGGAGTTTTAGTCCTACTTGAATTAGGACTCTTCAAAGACAGTCAAGTTGTCATTTTGCAATTAATAAGCCTGTTTTATGGTTAGGATAGGTGTCTGGGATAGGAATTCGAATTCCTCTGATGGTGGATCATAGAATCCAAGGTTGTAAAGCTATATATGAAGCAATAGGTTGAGTTAGCAAGGGGTTGGAGACTTTTTGGCACAGCTACTACTTTATTTGAAGGAATACAATCAGTAATACAGAGAGGTTTTCTTGAACAAAACTGAGTTTAGATAGGGTTTAATCCTTTCTTGATCTATATGTTATTTTAATTACTTGTAGTAGATCTTATTTTTGATACTCAGAATTCATAATCTAATGCTCTGACTTCCTTTAACAGTAATATGACTTTGTTTTATCTTTGAACCACCAACACTAGATTACATTGCTATTATTCAAAATTCACAACCATGTGCTCTGATTTATTTTAGCAATGGAATGATTGTGTTGAGCAGTAGATCTGATTGATATTACTCATAATTCATAATCTTATGCTCAAACTTCCTTTAGTAATGAGATGACTATGGTTTTTCTTAATCTTGTGAGTAAACCACCTTTGAACCATCAAGAGTAGATTTCATTACTATTACTCAGAATTCATAACCCTATGCTTTGACTTCCTTTAGTAATGGAATGACTCTTTTGACCTATGTTATTGAGTGAATTTTATTTGTTTAAGAACCTTATTTGTCTCAGCTTTCATGTCAAGAAACATTGCCACTGAATTTGTTGACTTGTTGACTCCATAGCCCAATGGTAGGAAGCCTTCATCTTTTCAACCTACAAACACACAAAACCAAGATAGAGTTAGCCATCTATATTATCATTAATATAGGCTAAGCCTCAACCAAAAGATTGGTTTAAAAGAGTTACTCAGAGTTTGCTTGATCAGCAGCCTATCAAGGTCAGATTTTGTGATAACATTTTGGTGCGTCTGCTGAGAGTCTGAAGATTGCTCATTCCCAAAATAAAGAAGCTGAAATTTTGAAGGTAGTAGGAGCTCAGGAATATTTTCGAGACTGAAAAACTACCTTGGCGACTCCATTATTGAAGAATTCAAATTTCATAGATTTATGGTGATTCTACTGAACTTATGAAGAACTCAGATGCTTCCATTCTTGTTTCAAGGTATGCATGTATAAATTTTTCAAAAATTCATGGTTTCCCAAATCATTTTCCCAACGATACATTTTTTTTAATGAATGGTCCAAAATTCAATGGAGAAGATTTGAGTTTAACTTTGAAGCATATACCAGATTTCTGTGATTTTACCGAGCTTCTTAGATTCAAACATGAGGATGTTTGCATTATGTTGTTCTATGATTCATTTCAAGGGAAATGTAAACAATGGATTGAAAGCTTTCCTATCAAATCTATTAAGTCATTTGCAAACTTTTCGCTTATGTTTTTGGAGGAATGGATAGAAAAAATAGAGTTGGTGGCAAACTCTCCTTCAACTCAAGGTTTCAAACAATGGAATGATGATCATATTAATGAAGAAATAGATGAAAAATTTTCTTTGTCCTTGTCTTCTTATCTAAAATCATTTGAGTGCAAGACAGAAGATAAGATGAAATTTTTGGATGAAGTTGCTAAGAACATTGAGAAAGACATTGAAGGTTTACAAGGTCAAATTCAATCATATAGTCTTCATGATCATGATCATACTTTTCAAAATCTTTCGATGGCAAAATACAAAGAGAGGGTGTTGCTTCCTTTCTATTTTGAGATTGAGGAAGAATACATTATTTTTTAAAATCAATTTGAGGAGTAGTTTGAGAGCACACAGCTGAAGCCTTATGTAGATGATCAATGTATTGGTGAGTTGTCCAAAGCTGTGGAATATCACAAGAAACATCAAACCGACCATGTGTTTTTTGATCCTATAGCTGGCTACATGGAAAGGTTCTATAGTCTAGATTTCCAACTATATTTCCATTATGAAGATCAGATATATCTCATGCTACCTTGGTTATTTCAGTATCATGTTTATTTTTGCTTCAAGCACAGCCAAGAGGTTCAAGTGTCAGATCAGATCAATGATTGGCTTCATTGGAAGTTTTATGTTCCTTGAGCTACAAATGGAGATTGCAACTAATAGGGTAGGTAGGAGTGTGTGAATAAGCTCAAGGTAGGTTGACTGAGCATTTGTTTTTAGTAGGTGCAGTTTGAGTCCTTTTTGTAGAAATCATTAAAGCTTGGAGAGCAAATTGGGCAGAATTTCAAAGTTTTATTCTAAAGGATGGATAGCAGCATTGGAGCTACCGATTCTTAGTGTACCACTGGGGCACACTATCCCTACTAGAGCCACTGTTATCAACCAAACATTCTCTAAACTTGGATAGTTTACATTTTTTCCTAAGTCATACTGTTAGATAGGGGTTAAGTTGTTTTTATGTTTTTAGAGTCTAAGTCATAGGGTTAGAGTCTCATTTCCATCATCAAATAAAGTTCAAAAACCTCGTTTTACACTTTATGGGTCCCATATCATGTTTTTAAAGTCATGTGTTTAGCCATTTAAAAAAAATTAAACGCGCTACGAAACTGTCTAGTCATTTTTGTAGCGCAAAACCCTGAATTTACAATAGATGCGTTACGAAACTTCTGTAGGTGCAGTTGTGGTATTTTGCTAAAATTTCAAAGGAAGAAACAGTTGGTTTTTTGGAGGATGACGCTACTAGAGGGTGTGAAGAGATCACCAATGAAAATTTAAGACTCAAGGTAGGAAAAACTAAAGGGTTAAATGATATATACAAAGGCAAAAATTTTCACTACGAAAACAACAGACAGTTTTGTAGCGCAGCTAAGTCAACCTTCTTTATGCTCCTTCAGGGGCTTGTTTTTTTTTGTACAGGGGGAAGAAAAAGGTTCCAGGGATGATAGAACACATGTCACATGTCTTAAAGGGTCAATTTTGTTAGCAGAAGGATTCCAAGACAACATAAGGATGAAACCCTAAAAAGGAGGAACTCTGTCTCCTTATTTTTAGCAGTCAACTTCCAAGGGGATTCCTGAGAAATTGAAAACTCATTTCTGAAAAGTGAAAGAGGTTTTTATTCCTAACCTACTGAACTACAAAAATCTCTTTCAATTTCTTCAAATTTAGTATGAGGTGGGAGAAATTGATGGTTTAACTTGCACTATGAAACTGCTGAGAGGAACTCTGTTTTCTAGTTTTAGCAGTCTTTTTCAAGATCAGTTTCCAGCCACATGCAAAATTATTTTGAAATTATGAAGGATTTTTCTCTTCATAACATCTCCAGCTACAATAACCTATCTCACTTTTTTCATAAGTGTTACCAGTTGGGAGATACAAGGCTTTCTTTGAAGCCATATTTTTAGAAATCAGAATTTTCCAGTTTTATACATGATGTTCAAAGATAGTTTAGGGGTAGTAGGAGAGGTATTGAAGAAAACCAAGAGAGGCTTTTGTTCAAGACAACATGGTTTCCAAATTGTTCCTTCATTTTCTCAAAATACATCTTGGATAATGAGACAAAAGCTCTGCCTCAACACCTATTTTTCAGGGCTGAAGAGGCAAATTGAAGATTTTGAAATTCAACTAACAAAGTTTGAAGGTCAACTACAGCAAAGATGAACAAAGTAGTGGAAGGGAACGGTTCTATGGAAGTGATAACACATCTCACTTGTCTTAAAAATTCAAAATTTCTGGCAAGATGGTTTGAAGATCATGAATAAAGGTAAAGTCATAATTATAGAAAACAGATTTCCTAGTTTTCAGAGCAGTTAGGTCATTGAACAACAGGGTTCATAACAAGGCTAGAGACATCACCAAATTTGACCTCATGAGGTTGTAGGTGGCAAAGGATTAATTGAATACTAGATAAGGTTGTTAGAATTATATTTAGGAGTTTTAGTCCTACTTGAATTAAGACTCTTCAAAGAGAGTCAAGCTGCCATTTTGTAATTAATAACCCTGTTTTATGGTTAGAATAGGTGTCTGGGATAGGAATTCAAATTCCTCTAATGGTGGATCATAGAATCCAAGGTTTTAAAGCTATATATTAAGCAATTGGTCGAGTTAGCAAGGGGTTGGAGACTTTTTAATTACTTGCAGTAGATCTTATTGTCAATACTCATAATTCATAATCTAATGCTTTGACTTCCTTTAACAATAAGATGATTGTATTTTATCTTTGAACCATCAACACTAGATTACATTACTATTATTCAGAATTCACAACCATGTGTTCTGATTTCTTTTAGTAATGGAATGATAGTGTTGAGAAATAGATCTCATTGCTATTACTCAAAATTCATAATCTTATGCTATAACTTCCTTTAGTAATGAGATGACTGTGTCTTTTCTGAATCTTGTGAGTAAACCACCTTTGAACCATTAGCAGTAGATTTCATTACTATTACTTAGAATTCATAACCCTATGCTCTGACTTCCTTTAGTAATGGAATGACTCTTTTGACCTATGTTATTGAGTGAATTGTCTTTGTTTAAGAACCTTATTTGTCTTAGCTTTCATGTCAAGAAACTTTGCCACTGAATTTATTGACTTGTTGACTCCATAGCCCAATGGTAGCAAGCCTTCATCTTTTCAACCTACAAATACACAAAACCAAGATAGAGTTAGCCATCTATATTATCATTAATCAATATCATTAACCATTGAGAGAGCCCTCTTAGGATGAGGAGGCTAAGCCTCAACCAAAAGATTGGTTTGAAAGAATTACTCAGAGTTTGCTTGATCAATAGCCTATCAAGGTCAGATTTTGTGATAACATTAGGCACACCTTCCTTTAACAATGTTTCCATATTTAAAGTCTTAATACCCTCTAGCATGAAAATTTCCTTAACAAAGAGTGGAGGATATGGTTTTGTAGCTTCTTCATTGAAAGTATGCCTATGGCCCATTTTCTCAATTAGGCCATTCCTGAAGTAACTGCACCATTTCTAGTGTATTCTCCCCTTACCTCGATCAAAAACTATAATTATATTGTTGGGTAACTGACTGTTGGTCTTTTTGTTGCAATCTTGATGATGATACATATCCCCCAATTCAATACCTTCCATTTTACAAGAGTTCAAAAGTGTCTCCTTCATAATTTGATCCTCGTTTGAACTTTGGGAAAAATTCATGTTTCTTCCTTGTAAACTAATCACACATGGCAATAAACCCAAGGTCCTGCTACACTGTTTTGGATCAATAATATTTTCTTTACGAGTACTAGGGATAGCTGGATTATCCCTCTCAAATATCTTCCTTTCAGGTCCAATGTTTTCTAACAAGACTCCAAGTCGTTTGATGGACAACTTAGCTTGCCATTCCTTGATAGTGGTAGAATAATTCTTATTGATACTACCACCAACATTATTTATAGAATGACCAGTGTAACCATAATCTCCTTGGCTAGGTTTGGACTTACCTGGTCCTCTGTTACATGTCAAATAATCATTTTCATCGATGCCCTGAGGATGCTTTCTAGAAAAGTGATCTTCATATCCTTCTCCATATCCTTTGATTCATCACTTTTGTTCTGGCTCCCTTCATATGTAATTTCCAAAGCTCCTTGATCTTTGGCAGTCTTCAAGTCTTCCTCTATGCATGCCTTGGTATACACCACTAAGTCTTTAGTTCTACTTATATCATCATCTTCAAACTTGTATTTACTTTCCTTTTTTCCTTGCCATCTTGATGATACCCATGCCTCCATGAGCTTTGTCACCCCTAAGAAATTTGTAGATAATTGCTCAAACAATTCATGTGTTGTCCTATGTTGCCTTGGTATTGCTTTAGCAACAACTACTAGCCCCTTTTTTCCTACACGAATTGCAGATGGAATTAATACAATATGATTTCTGCAATCAATAGAAGATCATTCTTGATCTCAAAGATACTTAAGAAGTAGGATTGAATATCCTCATCTTTACCCTTCTTAATATCCTTCAGCTTTTTTTTGAGAAATAAAATTTGATTTGCATCACTAACCTTGAACATGCTTACCAATCTATCGTAGAAATCCTTGGAGGTGTTTAGATCTGAGATGTAGGACACCAAACACTTGTCAATAGAATCTCTGATAAACTTCTTCACTTTGAATTCACCCTTGGTGTACTCGTTCTTTGTAGTAACTGGTGCATTTGATGAAGACTCATGGATTTTACCCTTCACGTAATCCAACACTTCTTGATTTTCCAATGTCAGATCAAGAGACATCTTCCATCCGTGATAGTCAGACTTTTCATGGAGCTTGTCTTCAGCTGAGAAGTGGGATGAGGAACCCATTAAGCCTTTTTCCCTTTCCAACTGTCTTCGATGATTTCTCTTCCACTCTTGCTTGGGCTTTGCCTTCACCTCAGCTCTGATACCATGTTAAATTTAGGTATGCTCTATGCTTAGAGAAATTTACTCCAATTTTTCATATTATCCCAATGTCAATATTCAGATTAGAAATCACATTAGCATGATAGTAAAGTGCAGATAGGACATAAACATAAACAGTAGAAGACACACCAAGACAAGAGGACATAAGATGTGGCACCAACCAGGGACAAACCCCAATGTGGGGAACCCTTAATCAATTATTTTTATATTCTTCAATAGTTTAGCAAAGAGAAAGAGATAGAGTACAATGATTTGAAGTAAATACTTGACTTGCCAAATAGGAGATAAAAAATCTTCTCTGTGACAATGATGCAATGAGGTTGCAATTATGATACGAAGGATTGAAGATATGCAACATATGATAGTCCTAGAAAAACTCAACCAATTACCTAGAATACTGAGGCTTTCCTTTAATAAGACTCTCCTTCCTTTGTTGCTTCATTGATCATGATAAGGCCGCTAATCTGGCACTTTTCATATGTTGCAAGGACTGGTGCATTTCATGGTAGACTTGGTCACTGGTTAGGGCACAAGCTCTGAGTGCCACAACACCTTAAACACACCCCACAGTCCATCTATTGACTGTGGTTAGCCTTCATACAATCCCTCCAACCATACGGTTCCTTATAGGTTTGCTTACCTTTTGAACGCAACTCCTAAAAAGGTCTCCAACTATTGGCTATGGCCTGTGGCCTAGCCCAACAGTCGACTGCAACTTTGATCCCTTCAAATAGTGACCCAATCAACCCTTAAACAATATTTTCTTGCTCCTCATTTTAGTGGCTTCTACTGCCCTGCAAATTGAGCTCAAGACCAACCTTATCATACCTAAACAACCTTGAATGAGACCACATTGTCACCTACAACAATGTGGTATTAACACATAATCTTCACACTGTTGTAGTACTCCTTTTTGCTGCGGCTAGGTCCACACTTCTAGCTGCGTCTAAGGGTCCCTTTCAAGCTATGATAAGGACTCCTCTAATTGTAGCTTTAGGCCTTCATATGTTGCTGATTAAGGCCTCACAAACTGCGGCTAGGATAGCTATGTATAAGGCCTTTTCATGACAGTAAATAGGAGCCTCCCAAGACTGCATATGCGTCTCTCTTGATAGTAGATTAGGGCTACTGATTAGGTCTGCTGCTCTTGCGTAATAAGGCCTACTATATGGCATTAGGGCACCTCTAAGACAATGACCATACATCCTTAGGGCATGGCTAGATCTCCCTTTTGAATAGTGGCTAGGCTTCCTCCATCAACTGCATATAAAACCCTTCCTCCATTGTGTCTAGGACTTCTCCCTCTTGATCTCTCTAGCCACCAAACCCAAATGAGTGGAGAGATATCTTAGGAGAAATGTGTGTGCAAAATGACTTGAAGACCTCTTCTATTTATAATGAAACGCTGACGATAAGTTTGGGTAATTTGGTTACTGGTCGACCTTGACAAATTGTCAAGTAACACAAATAAATTCATATCTCCATGAATAGATGTCAGAATTGGATGATATTTAGATCAAAACTACACCTCTCAAGGAGAGGAATTTAAGAAAAATATCAGTTGCCATAAATAAGGAGACTCACATGGATTTTGTCCCTAGTGATGAGCACCAAAAATGGATAATTATATGGGCTCATTCAACCTCCTAATTCGACTTTATCCACCATTCTCATTATTTTATTGCATGTTTTTTATTATATTTATGCTAATAGAGTGAATTGGGTTAGTCATTATGCCAACAAGTCTAATGGGTACTTTGTGCAATGTTTTGGTCAATTTTGAGACAAAATCAAAGGTTTTAATGAGCACTTGGCAACCAAATTCGTGGAAGAACAAGGGAGAGGATTTTTAGGAAGGTGTCCCCTTCATTTATGGGCCCTTACCTTGAATTCTCCACCATCAGCTCGGAGTTCAAGGGCCACCAAATCAATTATCACAAGGGCAGCCGAGCAAGTGCTAGTAAAAGTGCTGTTAACTACAAGTTTTGGCAGCCGAGTTCCTAAAGTTTAGGAGGGCTGTTGGGGTCCTCAATTTGTATAAATAAGAGGGCTTAGGGCCTCATTTGGGTTAGCCAGTAGTTAGTCACTTGTAGGCAGAAGTTAGCTAGTTGTAGTCCGATTTTAGTCAGTAGATTAGCTTTGCATTTCAGCACCTTTTCAAGCTTTCCCTTATGGACAATTTTTTATGTAACTCTTCTTTTCTTGCTCAATAAAGATGAATCCAGCTTTGCACCAGCTCTAAATCTCTCTTAGGAGGCTGTAGCTCTTGGGGTTGGGCCCATCTCAAGTGCCCAATACCTCCTTTGTTTACCTTTATGTGTTTTTGCTGCATTCTTAGAATAAAATCTTCTATTTAGATTTAAATCTGCTTTGTTATTTAGATTGCTTTTGATGATTAAAAAGGATTTTTATGTTCAGATTGAGTTGATAGGTTATTAACAGGGAAGAGCTTCAGAAAAAGGCCATCAAGCACCTCTGATTTCACCTCTCCCTCAGTGGGATCAGGAGTTGGGATCAAGGTGACCTTGCTGCCAACAAAAACACAGTCTTTGCTTCGCCATGCAATCATTAGTGTTCGATTTTTATTTGCAGAAGTTGGTTAAATGTTCAGAGTCTTGATTGCTTAGTTTTCATAGCATTTCACATTATTTCGTTGCAAATAAACTGCTGTTCATTTTCCTTGTTGTTATTTAGGTCAAATTAGGTCAAGATAGCTAGATCTTGGGTTTGCATAGTCGTTGTTTGGTCAGTTTTAGAAAATTGTGTGCAGATCACCTGTATTACCTCTCTATCTACCTTTCCTCCATTAGATAATCTACTCCAACCCTTAATCCATGATTCCTACCCTTCATTTGCCATACTTTTCCCACCTTGCCCTAATTTCTACATTCTTGTGTATCATCGCTTCCTCCATCCTTGAACCAAATCCAATCACACCTTAGCCTCATGCACCAGGTCCTAAACCCCTTAACATCATTATCCAACCTCCATTTCCACTTTTCCACCATTTTTCCTCCATCAACCCTCCAAAATCCACATTTCGGAACATGCTGTAGAAAATTACAGAGCATCCTGTAGAAATTCCAGAACATCCTGTAGAACCCCTGCAGACTTCCTATAGAAGCTCACGAATGAGGTTTCTTGATAGCCAAACTCTGTGAAACTCTCTGGAAAGGTGCTAGGGACCCCTTAGGCCCTCTCTGAACCTTCCCAACCTCCTTCAAGTATTTTCTCTCACCGATCCACCTCTGCACAGTCAAAAACAGTTAAAGCACATGCACAATAATTCTGCCAACTTACTCAAAAATACAAAAAGATGTTTCTTTTCAGATTTCACTTCAGAAGTAGCTAGTCACATGCATTTTACCTTTCTAAGAGTCAATGGCATTCCTTTCTGTAGCTTTCATCATTTCTCTTGCATCAGTAGGGCTAGCTGGTAAAATTAGGGTTTGCTAGGGTTTGCATTTCCTTTCCGCTTTTCGCTTCTTTCTGCAAGTAGATTAGCCTTCTTTGAGTTAGCTTTCATCCATCAATTAAAAAAATTCTTCTAAGAGCTCATAGAAGTTGGTTTAAGCTCCTAGCAGACTTGTGCTAGCTGACCAAGTGACAGTTGCGTCAAGAGCTAGTACTTGTGCATACATCATCGTCGCTTCTAAGTTTGTTACAAACTATTGGGTTGATAAAATTAAAGAAGGGAGTTCCTGGAGTTGCAGCATTATTGCTGCAATACTGGGGCTCACCAGATACACTGAAGGAAATTGATGATGTTGACTTCAATGGATGCTTAATAAGAGTTGCAGGGAGAAAATATGGAACTCACCAGCATAAATACATTATTGGCTGAATACCTCATGCAAGGAAGAAGAAGAAAGGGGTTATTATTGTGTTAATTGAACAAAAGAAGGAAATAGTTGCTTGGTGTAAGGAAATACTTGAAACTGGCCATGACCTAGAGTTGATACAACTTAAGGCTAACGTTGCTCCACTTTGAGTCCATTCAAAGATGGATTTTGGGGAAATTAGGGTGTGCAAGAGTTAAGAAAATATATCAAGAGCTGGCATTATGAACAATTGAAATCCTAAATAGATACAAAGCTATGGATTTATGCCCTAAAATTCTGACCAAGTTCTATTACACTATATCCAAGACATACAAAGATCATTCATATAGTTTACAAAATATATATGCAATTGTGACGAGTTTCCTTTCCAAGTTGGAAGGAATTGTGGCATGTGGATAAATGCCAAGAGAATGAGTGAAAATGTGCCAAAGTGTTTCCTAACAACAACGTGGATAACTATATTTTGTTGTGCAATTACAATTGGTTTATCAATGTCTAGGTTATATTTGTTTTAGGGAAATAAAAATATGAAGAACCATGTCAAGAATTGTGAGAAAGGAATATATGTGGTTGCACATCCTAATGCATGGATGACTAAATAATTGTTTATGATTTGGCTATACCATTTTGTCACTTTTTATCTAGAGGCGTCTATCTTACAAACATATACTTGTTAATTTTTTATGTCCATCAAAACAACATAGTTTTACAAACCACAGAGGCAAATATGATAGGCATACATAATGTTGGCACTGCTTAGACATTACTCATAAGTTGCAACCCCTAGAAGTGTGTTTGGGCCTTTTAATAATTATTTAAGGTTTGAGAGAATAATTTGGATGGCAAAAACCCATGGAGAGAGGTAAAAAGGTTTGAAACAGTTGAAATTGTTAGCATATCTATTGAAAGGACCTTGACACCCTCTGATATTAATGTGGAATGTAGGTGCAATGGAATTTGGCTAGTCAATTATGATGCTCTTACCAATGATGAGGCTTGTAGCCAAGTTTTTGAAATACTTGGTGAAAAAGATGCAAAAGTTGTTATAAACATGTTGAGTCTACCTCAAGGATGTTATCATATATTAGGTGATGATGATGAACATGGCAATACTACTTAATAATATGATGGAGAAATTCAAGAAAAAATAGTAGTTGTTGATGACAAAAACCACATACAAATTTTATAAATTCTAATCAAAATGAAATTGTTGAAATGAATACGATTGAAGGTGGTCGAGTTATGGGAAGCATTAATGATCAATTTGCATTGCCAAGCCAAGTGACGTTACATGAGTGGTTAGCGAAAGCCGTGATGAATATGAATTGAAATGATATTTACGAAGACTAATGAAGAAATCCTTAGCATGCCTTCGTTCGTGTTGGGCCATAAGGTGTTCAGGTGTTGGAGACCAGAGTTACATAAATATTTTATTGTTGGTCTATTAAACTCCATAATTCAAGGTAGGAACCAATTGTTGGTTGGGTAAGATACAACTATTCAAGTAAGAGAAATGAAGGCCGGTAAGTAAGGGGGCCCTATTTCATTTTCCTACTTGCATAAAGCCCACTTGAAGGGGAGGGACTTTAACACAATGACTCAAAATAGAAGATTGCAATGTAAGACCACAGGTAAGGTTCATGGGTATGAGATTCCCTCAATTCAACACTTCATGACATGGTAGAATGAATTTCATAAATTATATATTTCTTGAAGAACATAGAGTAATGACCAAATATCATATGGAAGGATGAACTACCTAAAGGTCGATGGCTTAAAAACTACCCGGAGAGCGAATGAGAAAATATAACAACTTCTCCTTACAATGAGGCTACAAATTTGTAGAAGCAAGAAAGTCCTTTGTCACAGATAGGCTTGCATTTGAGAAATTGGTTTGATATGGAATCAACAAGGTAGTGATGGAAACACTCCATGAAATAAAAGTTGGGAGAAAAGTAAAACAAAATTTGTAGAAACATTAATCTCTCATAGCTTGACAAACGTGGTAGGGAAAAGATTAGTCTCTCCTACCTTGATAGAACTAGTGGTCAAGATCGATACCTAAAAGAAATTTGTTGTGTAATATTATCAAAACTAATAGAAGGATATGAAAGAGTGCACAATAAGAACCTTGACAAACATGACCACTGAAACTTGCAACATTGTTTGTAGGAAGAGAAAATTATGTTTCTTTTTTCCAAGCATGTATGTTAGTATATTACAATTTAATGAATATGCTTTCCTATTATCATATATGGTTTCATACTTTAACAAAACATTCACCCAGAATTCACGATGTTTTATTGTTTAGTGAAAGATTTTCCAAGGTCTTACAAGATTTAATAATTCAGTGAAAGATTCTCCATGACTTTAAAAGATAATATAATCTGGAGAGAGATTCGCCAAAAATATTATATATACATATTATATTATTGATAAAATTGCCTCCCATTTTTCCTATGTATCATGGGGATTCACCCATTTATTATACATATAAATTTAGGGTGGTTCTTAAAATTTTCCCTGGCTACAGATCCCTCAACCAAAAGTTGAGGCAATTCTTAAGATCCCCAAGGGACCATTGCATCATAATGTGGCTTCTAGCAGAGCTTCCCATACATACAATATAGTAGATGACTTGGCACAATCACTTGCTGCCATGTTGATGCTAGAAGTACTCCAGCCATTCCCATCTCAAAAAAAATCTCTACTAACTACCTTGGGAGCAGTAGATCGTTCTAACGATCATTTGATTGTCTTCCCTGTTGATACATCAGAACATCCCCCATTGCCTTCATCCAATGCTTCCCATATACCAGTCTGAGTTCGTAATTCCATCATATCCTGATTCATTTTTGACGAAGGTGCATCCACCTATGTGATGTCTGCTACCATTTGGAAACAACTTAAGTCACCTCAGTTTTCCCCCTCCACCATCACTTTGCGTGCTTGGGACAAACACTCCTCCTAGCCTCTTGGCATATACCACAATGGTCTAGTGACCCTTGTGGGCAAGACTGTCCATGTCAACATTGAGGTTATTGATGCCCCTTTGGATTACAACATTATCTTAGGTTGTAGTTACACATATGCCATGTCATCCATCACATTTGCAGTTCCGCAAGATGTGCTTCCCCCATGAAGGGAATATCATTACCATTGAACAATTGACTTACTACGAGCCGACATCCATGACCTCCCATGAGTCCATTATCTTGTTAATGTCAGATAAGAAGTCTTCAACTCCTCTCACCGATGTTTCACCCGAAGTTTACAAATATTCCTCATTGTTGGGTGCTTTCCCCAGTCCTCCCCCTCTCATTTCAGAGCCTAAATCTATGAGTGTTTGCATGTTACAAGCGTTACAGTATGCTATTAAGTAGTCTAGCAGATCTGATCCACAAATAGATCCTCAGCACCTTGCGGTTACCATTCCAGCTGAGCCCTCTAGATCCACCCCCCAGGACCTCCTTTGTTTTTGGGTGCCTCTCCTAGTTTCCACCACGAACTGTTCCTCCGAGTCTCAACCATCTAGGAGCTATTCCACTGGGACATTACCCTGAAGGCTAGATACCTTCCTTATTTCCCCCTCCGGGAGTATTTTTTGTCCCCGTCATGGTTTCACTTGTCCTTCCTAACATGACTTTAGGGATCCTAGTATGGTACACTGATCCCCCAATAAGAATTCCACTTGGTTAGTTAAGACCTTATCATGCTTTGACCCCGGTTTAATGGTCGCTACAGCTCCTATCGCTGGTTTAGTTCCATCACAAACCCAATAGGAACCCACTTCTATTCCAGAAGCATTTGGAGAGGGGGGCAAAGATAAAAGGAAAGAACCTAAGGACAAGGCTCCCCAAGCTCCTCAAACCCCTAAGGCCCCAAAGCTGTCACCTCCATGCGCTTTGTGTAAAGTTGTTGGGCACACCACGAATAATTGTCCCGAGCTTCCTCATCTCAAACCTTTGATTCATGAAATGTTATCTGAGTCAAATATCCCTGAAGTCCATACTAACTTGTTGTGTCCACCCAAGTAACTCAGAACTTTATGCACAAATCACACTTGTGCCTTGTGTGATCACCATGGTCACTATTCCCATTCTTTCCCTCATCTCAATGAATTTTGCCATTGCCTTGAAGCCCTTTGCGAATACGATACCACTCGTAGTGGAACACCTACTCCTCTACCTGTGGATTATGGTACCCCTAGTCAACTAGAACAGGGGGAATCTGGTCCCACCATCATGATCCCTCCCTCCGATGTCGAGATGACGGACACCACAGGCCATATCCTTTACTTGTCGTCATCCTTGAGTTCCTTGCAGGCAAACCTTTCTGAGTTTTCTGCGTGTGCTTCTATTGAACCTCTTTCGATAGAATCCCAAGTCTCAACATCCGTAGATACTCCATCTACTAGCTCGTCATTTACCATTTTAGATGATGCGTATGTGAACCTTCTTTCTTAGGTTGATGCACTAGGTACAACCACTACATCATGTGGTCAATATTCCTCCCTTTCCCCCATCTTCCACTATGACGAGGACATCATGGAAGCCATGACTACCCCTGATTATCCTTGGAACAATATGCACCATTATGCGTACTTCCTTCAATATTTGGAGTCCACCACTCTAAATAAATCCAGTACACCCATAGCACACTTGAGGGCACATAGGCCCTTACATCTCATTATCATCCTTTGGATGATCTCGTTCCAAGTTGGGCCGAGATTCTTGAATCCCTTTTTCGAGCACTCTGAACACAATGGTGCTCCACAAACCCCTCCTGCTAGGGGGCATCATTCCCACCTTTGTATACCAGATCAATTCCCTCCATCACATATGCTTACAGGTAGTATCCTATGCTTGGGGGCATGATGGTTTTCCCCTAGCCATCTTCTCAATTAATTCTCAGCCTAGATCCCACCAAATCTAGGTATGGTTGATTATCCTCCCATTTCTTGTATAATTTGTCCTACCACCATCTCCGATGAGCCATATGCACATCAATCCAAAATTTGTCTGTCAGAGTGGTTGGAGATGACCATTCCCAAATGAATTGGATCTTGGTTGGATCCACATGCACCCCTTGTTCATCAATTATGTATCCCAGATACTAAACTTGGGTCATGCCAAAAGTGCATTTCTCCAAATTGGCACATAACTTGTGTTGCCGTAGTGTTTGAAGAACCTGTGGGATGTGGTGGAGGTGCTCTTCCCAGCTCTGGCTGAAGATCAGGATGCCATCCAAGTATACCACTACAAATGATTTGGTGAATGGCCACAATATGTCATCCATTAGCCTCATGAAGATTGCAGGAGCATTCGTCAATCTGAAAGGCATAATCAACCATTTGAAAAGGCCCTCCTTGGCTTTGAAGGTAGTCTTCCACATATCAAAGGGTTCGATTGGTACCTGGTGATATCTTGACTTCAAATTGATCTTGTTGAAATATTTTTCCCCCTTCAGTTGGTCCAGGAGGTCATCAATCTATGGGATCAGGTACTTATTACGAATAGTAATCTTGTTCACTGCCCGATAGTCAATACAGAGTCTCCAAGTCCCATCCTTCTTCTGTACCAACATGATCAGGCTTCCAAAGGGTGATGAACTTGGATGGATGTGAACTTTCTGTAGCAGCTCTTGAATCTGCCTGTTGATTTCATCGTTCTCCAGAATGGAGCACCGATAGATTGGTCCATTGGGAAGTGGTGCACCTGGGGTCAGATCGATGGAATGCTTGACCTGATAGTGTAGAGGAACCCCTGCGGGGGAGGTGAAGATGTCCTCATACTCCTCCACGACCTGTCCATCTATATTTTTTGTGTGGAGGGGCCCTGTCTAGAGGTCGCGGCCATTGTCTTCTTCTTTCCTTGAGGGCGTATCATCAGGAAAACAAATTTCCTAGTTTTGGAAATGAGCTTACTGCATTGTTTTGCAGTAGCTAAAGAGATGGCAGTAGGCAGTGCTACCTCCAGTATCCTGTACAACTTCTTTCCCAAAGTAATAATAACATCACGGGACCTTGATTCATACATAGCATGTCGCTTCCATAAGTATGGTTGTCTTAATAATATATCACAAACTTCAAGCGGGGCAATGTCACACAATACCTCATCCGTGAAGGGTTTGATGTTGTATGGAAGGTGAGACTGTTGGCTCACGTGAAGATCTTGTCCTTGGTGAAGCCACTCGATGGTGTACATTGTGGATGTGCTATGGTCAGTAAGCCCAGCCGCTTCATGACCTCTGCCAAAATGAGGTTCTTTTGGTTCCCGCTATTGACAATGAACTGTAGTGGGGAGCCCTTTACCCACATCTGGGAGTTTAAGAGACACTCCTCCTTCTCTGGATCTTCAGGTTCCTCCTTCTGGATATTCGTGGTGGCAACCGTAGCGTTGGGTTCCACATCAATAATTTGCTTCCCTTTGTCATTCCCCTTATCAGGTTTTGACTCAGAGTCAGAACATGCATCTGATTCTGAAACCTTTAGCTCAGCCACTAGTGACTGCTTGGACCACCACTCACTTGTGTTGTGAGTGGAGCTCTTATGGAACTCACACAACTTTCCTGTGTCCTTTTTCAACTTCGCGACACTGTTCTTTGCTTGCAGTTTTGGAAGGTTGTCTTGGGCCACCCCGTCTTGGCTTTGTCCTTGTTCTGCTATTTGGGGGCACCTTTCCCTTGCTTTGGATTCGTAGATCCAAAGTATCACTTCTTTTGTTTAAACTTTTGCTCGACCTTAACGTCATATTTGTATGCCATGCCGAGCAAGGAGATGTTCCAGAATTATATTGCTTCCTAGATGTACTTGTGTAGGCAGCCATGATATTTGAGTACCAAATGCTACTCTGAATCCTTAATACCCAACTTTGTGTGAATGGTATGGAAAATATTGGTAAACTCCAGCATGTCTTGGTCCCTTCCCTACCGCAGCATGGTCCATTTTATGTATTGATCCTCATAGCTTTCGACAGGGTAGTACTGCTCCTTGATGGCATCCCGGAATGAATTCCAAGTGGGTGTGACTGAAAATAGTGAGCCTGTACTTTCATCCTTCTGCTCGCAGTAGTTTCCCACCAATCCTTGATGTGGGGGGCTACTCTGAGAAGAGCGAAAATAATCCTTTCCCAACTGGAAAAATCATGAACAGAAAAATAACCCTCTAGCAGATTTAACCATTTATCGATGGCATCTACATCTATCTGACCCTTGAATATGGGGATTTCAAAATTAACTTGTACCTTAAACGGTGTGGTGTTTTTAGAGTAGCTGTTAGAAGTCGATGCATCGCCCCTGGGTAGCTGCTGAAGGATTTGGGAAAAGATGTCCATCATCGCGTTCCTTTGTTACTCGAGGGCTTCTTCAAGCAAGATTTTGTTAGGATCTCCTACCCCCTCATCTCTCTTTTCATCTGCCATGGTAGGCTGTTTGGATTTATGAGGCTGGTCTTGGAAAGCTTTGACCAGTTCAAGCCCTAACTCCTTATATCCCGACCTCATTGGGGACATGCAAAGAAAAACATAGAAAAAAAGCAGACTGCTTTGATACCACTGATATGGATTTAAACAGGAACATAATAATTTACAGAGATAACCACAAACACAGAGATGCAACAGAAATAATACTTTATTTCATTAATGTAAAATACTGAAATATGCTTACAAATAGAAATGGAAATGCACCAGCGAGGGTGATGGTAGCTTATCTTTGAGAAGAGATGTGGTGGCTGCATGCCTCTGAATTGAACTACAATGAGGCTCAAGGGCCTTTTTATTATTGAACAATAAGAGCAAACCCTAAACAACCAAAACCCTAACTCAAGGAGATGTAACACCAAGAGTTTATGGGCCCCGTTAGGGTGAGTTGGACAACCAACTTCTCGGGGTCATGACTTGGTCATATTATTTCCGTTTGACATGCATGATAGCCCATTGGAAAGATCTATCTGAGGACTATGACAAAAATTACAATTTTAGGTAGAAAATCGCTGGTGGTAGATTTCCAAAAAAACGTCGTTTAGGGCCTCAAAACAGCTCCCAAAGTTTAGGACCTGAAAAACTACTAAAAATAGTAAACTGTGCTACAATTAAGGAAACTGAAAAACTGAAAGAAGCAATGGTGGGGGTCCAAGTGGAATTGGCGGGTGGCCACCAATATCCACCTAGATTATTTTCCTTGCTTCTTCTTTATTTGTTGGAGCTCCCATTCTTCCTTTGATCCTCAAAGCCAAATCTGCAATATCACCAACAAAAAAATAATCAAAGTGTTATCACCCAAAAAATGATCACCTAGCCATTTCTTACTAGGTGGATTGAAATACACCATGAAGGATTAATTTTACCATGGTAAAGCCAATTTCACCATGGGAAATAATTTAGTAAACCATTTTTCCTAAATTATTTCTTACTAAAATTCAAAAACTCCATGGGAATAATTGAATAAATCATTATTTATTTAATTTTCTCTAGAAATAATTATTTGATAATTATTTCCTAATTAATTTTGTCTTAATCACCTTGGAACATTTAATTAAATCACTATTTATTTATTATTCCTTATTTATTCCATATTTTCCTTATGAGATAATTTTTAAGCCACTATTTAATAATTATTTATTTCTTAATTCTCACTAAGCGATTAATAAATCATTTTTATTTGTTAATTACTTCAACCATTTTTTATATAAAGATATTTGACCATTTTGAATATCTTTTCCGTCTCCAAAAACTATAACAAAGTATTCCCAATGGCTAGATTTTGATTTGGTGTATAATATTTTATTATTTTCCAATTCCTAATTTAGCTCAATACTTTGTTATAAATAAGAGAATTTTCCATTAATTCTTCACCTTGATTATTCTCATCATCAGCACTATCATTTCATTCCCTTTGAGCTCCCACTTGAGTTCAAGCTATTTTTCTAGTTTTTTCCCATTCCAAGTTTAGAGACAGAAACAAATCGTTGAAGCACAAGGACATAAAAGGGACCCATCCCATGGAGGGGGATCTATAGACCCAAGTTTGTAAATTCTCTTCACTAGGTTTTTCATTTACATTAATAAAATTTGTTTATTGGTATGATCCATTTGGTTGATACACTTCCATTTTTATTGTTATATGTTACAGGTTGCATATGATCTTTTGCTATAGGGTTTTCTATTTTTTTCATTGTAGATGTGAAGTGTAAACAACCATATTCTTGTTGTTAGGGTCACTAGTCACTAATGACTTAAGTGAAGCATTTTTGGTACACTTCTCCGAAATATTTACTCTAACACAAAGAATTTGATGTATAAAATATCAACAAATTCTAAATGGATGATGAAGGAGTTCCATTACAATATTTACAGAGTGAGACAACATATTTGGGAAAAAAATATATTTAACATTAATAAGGAAAAGGAGATAGTTAAAACAAATGGCTTGATATTGATAGCTTCCTCCCAATAATCCTCAATTCCAACCTTGCATTCAAAAGCCTTCAATAGATACTTTAGTGAGTGAAATTATGCTTCAAAATTATAAAAGCCAACCCCTTTTCTTTTGAGTGTATTATATATATAGGCCAAGGATGGATGTTTGAGATCCACTTAGGTAGGGATTAGAGATAGAATGGAAATTATGGGATCCACTATGGTAGGGATGAGAAACACTTGAGTAGGGATTCGAGTCCATATCCTCACTGATTAGAAAGATACCTCCATGAGGCTTCTAGAATGGAAGCTTTATGACCTCTTTCATTTTTTACCCATGTACAAATAAGAGCACACTTTTTGATAAAAACAACTGTGATGGCGACACAAGATATAAGTTATGCGAAAAAACAATGTGTAAAACCTAGTTAAGTCACTCATCACATTTTTTCAATTCCTTGTTCATCATGACACAGGGTTAGAATTATTGTCAGAGTTACAATAACCATATTCTATCCACATCATGGACCATATCCATAAGTCGTGCAAATGCCACAATATGTACAAATTTAATAGCAAAGGACATTTCCAATACCATGTCGTATAATGAGGAAGAACCCATCACAAAAGCTCAAAATTTTAAACTCATTTATGCCTAATTCAGATATCTATATATAATTATCCTAGATGTTCCACAAACTCAACCTTTCACAAAGAAAACTGGGCGGCATAAACCGTTATTAATAGCCTAATTAGGTCCACTACCCAATACCAACATCAACATGGGAACCAAATTCCCTATCACGAAAACTCATATGGACCACCCCCATCATTCCCCTAGGTAAGTGGGATGTCATCTTCCCCTGAATCGAAATGATGAATACTATCATAATACTCCTACTCAAGTCAATACCCACCCCATGCAAGGTGACATTTATCCCACCATGCAAAATTGTAGAGGCATGTCAACATCCCAACCCTCCTATCTAAATGTGGCACAAAAAAATCCATATTTCCTTTCCCATTTTCAACCAAAATCTAACCCTCCAAATACTTAATAAAATGTAGGGGTTAATTTTGTCTAGTTTTCTCTCCTTCAACAACAATAGGAATTTGAAAAAATAAACACTGTTAATCCCTCGAGTAATAGGAAGAAGAAAGGAAAGAACAAGCAAAAGGGAAACCAAACACAATTAATTAAAAAAAACACACACAAGGTGGTGGAAATTCCCATAATTGGAACAAAAATCCTAACCAAGGCCCCAACAACCCACAAAAATAAGGCAATAATAGTGGTCTAGAAGTTAATTACCTTTGTGCCCTCTATGGAGACTATGGAAATTAGTGGCCAAATGTCAATTTCAAATGCATGAAGGAGGATATTGGTAAACATAGTGTCCAAACACAAGGTACACAACAACATGAATTACTATAAATACCTTTCCCTCAACAAGGAGTTGTTGCTAAACAACAATATTCTGACACTCCTCATTTCTCTAACTCTGTCGTTGACAAAACCCAAGATATGTCCAACCCTGAAATTTACATGAATGGAATTGAAATCCTATTGCAAACATGTCAATGATACTATGGTTATTCTCTTCATTCTAATCTGATCTCAATATAGTCAATGCCATCTACTTCAACCCCTCACCCCCCCAACTTAATTATCATATGGCCTCCTATTGACCTAATTTATAGGTTGACTAAAGGAACCTTAAGGCATGCCTCACACAATGCAAAGGTTGTAATGTCCCCTAACCCACTAACAACTTATTTCAACCTCCTACTAAGGTCCAATTCCATGCCAATTACCCCTAGCAACCTATCAGTTGAAAAATTCCCTTTTTCTTCTAGGAAATTCCATCATAATTTGAATATGCATGCTAAAATGGATTATTTGGCACAAACATATTTTAGCATGAATATTCTATTTTTTTTTTCAAAATATAATGTACTTAAAACATATAACACTTTATAGCAAAATTATTATCAAAATTAATCAGTTAGCTTTTAATTTGTGGCAATTGGCTATAGGCCTTTGACATTCCACCAAACCATAGACCACGTTGTTCATTTTATTTTAGTAGTAGGTCGCGATTGAGCTAGGGTGTTGACTCCATGGGAATCAAATCACCCAATCCTAGTACATCATTTTTACCATCAACCCTCCAAGGTACCATATCCAACAACATCCACCCAGTAGGCTCACATTTCCCATCAGTTCCTATCCTAGTCGACAAAGGATGTTCTTGAGTCCTATAGCTTCCATGAGTTCCACTTCCTTCATGGGTCTTCTAGGTACCTTTCCAAGCCTTCAAAAAACCAAGGTACCAAACTTTCCAACCTATAACCAATAGGATCAAGTTCCTCATCAGTCTACAGCTAAGTGGTGCACACTCTTCTCTACACCTATAGTCCCTTGGGTTGTGCACCACCTTCCAAGGCACCTTACTCAACTAAATGGGAATGTTACAAAACCTTGCTACTTCCAAGAGTTCCACTACTATAACAGGTCTTCTAAATACCCTTAGCGACTCTCATTACACAACATTCTTTATGCTTCCATAGCCATCTACCAAAATGGAACAACAAGAATTGATTCCCTTCATAGTTCCAATGTGCCATTTTAATATGTATGTCTATCATATGCCACTTGGAACTTCCCCAAGCCACTTAGGGGACCTGGGTTATTTTCATGTGCATTCCTAATGACTATTAAATCATAAGTGCCTTTTCTTACTCTTCCATGGATTTTTAGCCTCCCATTGATCTAGACTTATGCTAGAACAAAAAAAAATACAGATATACACATAAACACAAAGATGCAACAGAAATAAAACTTCCTTTCATCAATATCAAATAACTGAAATATGCTTACATATAAAAATGGAAATAAACTATATCGGGTGATGGTAGTTTACATTTGAGAAGAATGTTGCATATACATGTCTCTGAACTATATTACAATGAGGCTCAAAAGGCCTATTTATTCTTGAGAAACAATGGAAAAACCTAAACATCTAAAAGCCAAACCCTAGGAGATGAAGCACCAAAACTGTGGGCCCCATTTGGATAATTTGGTACATCAACTTCTTGGGTCATAACTTTGGCATATGATCTCTGTTTGGGTATCATAATACCCCATTTCGAATATATCTCTATTTTCCCTTAAAAAACGTCTTTTAAAATAGCTACAGAAGTTTAGGACCTAAAAATATGCCAAAAATGGTAATTTAAGGAAACTTAAAAGACAAAATGGTGGGGGTCCAAGTGGAGTAGGTGGGTGGCCACCAATATCCATCTAGATCACCCATACTCATTTTTTCTTTTCAGTTTATAGCCATTATATGTTTTTATTAACATGTATGCATTATCATAGTTACATTTCTAGGAAATCTGGCCTCAAAACACATATACAATTAGAAATATGTACGCTTGGGCATACCATCCCCAAATACAAATACACATGTACATAGGTTCAATGACCCTCAAAATAAATCCTCAGCTCACTAGCCTAAGTTTCATATATACATGATATTTACATTCCAAGGGTCAGGTAGGGGTGTTCCATTCCCCTCCCCCTTATTTAGGCATTGTCCTCAGTGCATTATATATATACACATATACAAGAATTTTATCCAAAAATATGAGGGTGTTCTTCTCTAATTACATTCTTATTCTCCCACGTAGCATCTTCAAGATTGAAATGGGTCCACTGCACCTTTACCAAGTCCACAACTTGATTTCTGAGCATCTTGACTTTCTCTTTCAAAATATACATTGGTTTGACTTGAAATCATCCCTCAGTCACCACATAAATATGCATGGATATGAATATGCATGCATGTTAGTAATGCAATCCATATGCCACTGAACCAATCCTCTCTAGGATTTCAATTGGTCCACAATATCGAGTTTCCAACTTCGCACAGTTGCCCAACCTTAAGGAAATTTTCCTTTCCTTCACCCTTAAGAAGATACATCCACTAATTTTGAGTTCCCTATTTAACCTACTCTTATCTGCATTAATTTTCTCTCTATGCTCAATAGCCTTCAAATTCTATTTAATTTTTGTTACTTGCTCTTCCCTTTCATTGAGAAAATCTAGACCAATAATGGAATTTTCCACTATTATTTCTCATCTCACTGATGTGTTTCATTTCACACCATGCAAGGCTTCAAATGGGCTCATATTCAAATATTCTTGGTACCTGTTATTACAAGAAAACTCCAACAAGTGCAAATATTCTTCCCATTATGGTTGTTTGTCCATTACATACATCCTCAACATGTTGTAAATGAATTGATTAATTATTTCTATTTGAGTATCTATTTGAGTATCTATTTTAGGACTATATGTTGTACTAAAATTTAAATTAGTCTGAAAACCCTTAAATAACCATGTCCAAAAATTGAACGTAAACTTAGGATCCCTATCTAAAATAATTTCCTTAGGAATAACATGTAGCCTGGAAATTTCACTCTTGTAAATCTCAAAAACATTGGTTGCCTTGTGTGTTGACTTCATTGGAATCAAGTGGGCAGCCTTGGTGAGTTTATCCACCACCACCATGATGGAATCATGTTGCTTCATTATTCTAAGAAGATTTGCAATGAAATCAATGGAAACAATTTTAAATTTCCACTTAGGAATGAATATTGGTTGTAGAAAACCCGTTGCATGCCTATGCTCACTTTGAACCTTTTGGTACTTGTTGAAGCCTCAAAATCACTAAAATAACATGGGGAAAACCACCCTGTTGGGGACTTGAATACCGTCCCTTATCCGTTTTGATTAGTGGCTCCAACTGGATATAATGGGACCAGTTTCCCAATAAAAATGTGATAGGATGGATAGGGTGTTGATTACCAAAAACTAAGTGATAGATGGGGTGGTTTTCAATTGCAATACATGCATATTTAAATTATCTACTTATTACCCGTTGTTTTACTTATACTTATGCGATCTAAAATTACCTTTAGTGTAAGATAATGAAGATTTATCGAACACTAACAACAATGATTATTTTTTTTTGATATAATTATTTTTATTAAATAGTTAATCAAAATAATTGATGAAACATATATCACATTAAATATCGTTCAAACATTTACTAATCTATGTATTTAGGATAATGATTCTAGCATGTTCAGAAGTGAATGGATACAGAACTGTATTAAGGAGATACATATGACAAACAATACAAAGAGAAATGGCTATCAATTCATAAACAAATAAATATACAATGATAGAAATACATGATGCATATAAATATTCTCATGAAGTAAATAGTTCCAGTCCAATATTTTTCGTTAAGATGGTTTCCAAAAGTACAAAAGTGCAAGCTTTTAAAGCATTTCTTTACAAAATTGGGGACTTTTTCTTCATAGACATGAAAGGGTTTATATAATAAAAATAAAGTACACAAATAGATATTACATGAAAGTTCTGAGGAGGTTTAAGCAACTCTCCTTCAAATAAGTGACTGTTGAGAATGCAACAAGATGATGGAGCTTAGTGGAAAGAAGTCGCCTTCACTAAGTGGGTCCGCAGGCTATTTTTGGCGCAAGCCTATTTTTAGACTATGTCTATTTTTAGACATATGGATCACGGTATATGAGTTGCAAGATGCTATTTGTGGATGATTGTTCAAGTTGGTAAAAATAGATAGACTTCTATTTTTAGACAACAACGAAGGTACTGTTAGTCTAAATATAGAACAACCGAATATTATTAGCCCTTAATAATATTTGGACTATAAACATTATCTTATTCTCTTGGAGCACTTCAGTTCGAGCTACGGATGTGGCAGATGCAGATGCCATAAGGAAATACGTGGTTCCTATGGGTTAACTTGAGCTATTGCATGGAGGACTTCAGTTAGGACTTCAGTGATTGAGTTCTGTGGAGTTGGATCAAGAGTTGATGGAGTTGTGTTCAGTTTGACTTAGTTGAACTAGTTGTAGTTAGTCTAACTGGAAAATAGACTAATGTTGAGTGGTGTGAATTAGTTATTAATTAATTCACTAATTATTAAATCATAAAGCAACTGAAGAATACATCAGTTAACTCAGTGCATGGACAGTTCAATGGAGACAAGTGTTAGAGGTAAGTGCAAGGGCAAGACAACTCTCAGTTGTGACTATAGTTGTGCATGTGATTTGCACAATCAGTGGGATTGAGTTGCCAATGAGGATTGCGTAGTGTTACACAAGGGAAACACGTGAATGGTTCAGACATTCTCATCCATTCTCTATGTGGGATTGCACAGTGGAGGCAGGCAAGTAGCAGAGGTGATTTGAGCTAGTGATTGATTCAGATCTAAGCTAGTTTGTGTGTAACAGGTGGAGATAGTACTAAGTGCTTGCGAGGAGTATTGTACTATGTATTGTTACATGATCTCAATATATATAATATACAGATAGTTGTGGGGTTTTCAGCTTTATGCTTTCCCTGGGTACATATTGTGTTGATATGTGTGATTGATGCTTCGATGTGCGCATGTGTATGTTTCTGAATACTGCTAGATTGATGATCAATGTAGATGAGATTATGTATTATGCATGCATTCTGCAATAGTGTATAATTAGGATAATCTCGGTTGAATAAGTGTCATATTATTCATAAAATTTCTACATGGTATCTGAGCAGGTTGATTTGTAGAAGAGATTTCTATAGGATATCAAAGAGAGGATTGATCATCAGATCTATTATTCAGGAAGTGACTACGTTTTATTTCTTCAGGCAGAGTCTGTAATCGGGCCAGGTAGCCTCTAGATTCATCGTTCTTTTGGAAGGTGAGATATCCGGTGAATTCCCATACAGTCGATCTCTGTACAAGAAATACTTTGTTCTCACGAATTTTAGATCAGAAGCGGTTGAATTTTGAGCTGGTGAAATTCGAATTTGCAGTAGTTTTTTCTTGGTGTAAAAGTTAAAATGTCTTTCAATGGATTGCAATTGGAGTATGCCCTTGAGGGCAGCTCAAACTGTATTGCATGGAAGGACATGATGGAGGTGGTGTTAGATGGTAATGGGTTGAAGGAGTTCATAGATGCGGATGTCCCAAAACCTACTGATGCTGCTCAAGTCGCGGATTGGCAAAAGAAGACAGCAAAGTGTCGAAGGATTCTGTTGGAGGGCGTGCGGAATCACATTGTGTCCAGCCTCCATGGAAAGGCTACTCCATACTTGATGTGGAAAGCATTGATAGATTTATTCCAAAGCAAGAGCAACCAGAGGAAGTTGGTGCTCAAGGATAAACTCAGAAACATAAAGTGTGAGAAAGGCGACAGTATGCCCAAGTATCTCATGAAGTTCACCCAATGCCGGGATGAGATGGGAAGTGTGGGGGTGACTGTCAATGATGAGGACTTGGTGAGCTTGGCTTTACTTGGTCTTTCGAAGAGTTGGCATTCCTATTAGGACTCTGTCAATGGTCGGAAGAAGTTGCCAGGATGGGAGAGACTTTGGTCGGATCTTGTGCAAGAGGAGATTAGGCGGAATACCAGGGACGAATCTTCATCAAAAGCATCTGATGAATAAAATTGCGCTTTGGCTGCCAAAGCAAAGAAGGGGAAGAAAAAGAAAGCTTCTCATTCCAGTGTGAAAGGCAAGAAGCAGGACATGTCCAAGGCGAAGTGCTTTCACTGTCACCAGCACGGACACTATGCCACAAATTGTCTGCAGAAGAAGAAAAATAAGCAAGTTGATGGATCTGCAGTGGGATAGGCCTTAGCCTCGCAGTTTGAGCTAGATTTTTCGCTGATCGCATGCTTGGTATCAAGTGTGATGGGATCGGTATGGTTCTTGGACAGTGGTGTGTCTTTTCACATGACAGGAGATCGAGATTTGTTTTCTGATCTAGATGAGAAAGATCTTGGAGTGCACATCGAGATGGGCGATGATGGTAGATACAGTGGGACCGGTATCGATACCATTTCCTTTGAGAGAGAGTCTGGTAAACCCTTCGTATTGAAGGAAGTGATGCATGTTCTAGGATTGAAGAAGAATATTATCTCTGTGGCGATGTTAGAAGACAAGGGATATGATGTTGTTTTTAGCGAGGGAAAGGATTTCCTGCGCAGTAAGACAACTGTAGAAACTCAGAAGATAGGGGTTCAAGTCAAGAACCTTTATCAGTTGCATGTAGATGGCTGCTCAGCAATGGCATGCAAGGCAGAAGGAGTGGTGAGCCGAGATGATGGCAAGCTATGGCACTAGAGATTGGTCCACCTTCACCATGGAGCCTTGAAGATACTGCAGCAGATCTCTACTGGGCTTCCTAAAGGCACTCTTGCACAGTCAGATCAGTGCAAGGGGTGTATTTTGGGAAGTTTATGAAAGCCACCTTTCACGAGAAGGATAGTCGCGCCACGATGATCCTTGAGAGAATTCACACAGACGTGTGTGGACCTTTCTCAGTTGCTTCGACAACAAAGCATAGGTACTACGTGATCTTTTTTGATGATTTCTATTGAAAGTGCTGGATCTTCTTCATGTAGAAGAAGAGAGAGATATACTCAAAGTTCTATGAGTTCAAAGCACTGGTTGGGAAGGAATCGGGGAAGAAGGTGAAGGCTCTTAGGAGCGACAATGGTGGTGAATTCATCTCTAGTGAGTTCAAGGATTTCTGCAGCACAGAAGGGATTCGAAGAGAGCTCATAACTCCCCATAACCCACAGCAGAGCAGGGTTGCTGAGCGGAAGAACAGAACGATCATGGGTGCTGCACGGGAAATGTTGCATGATCAGGGCCTACCGATTCACTTGTGGGCGGAGGCATGCAATACTACAGTATATGTGTAGAACCGTTGTCCTCACAAGGTACTTGGCATGAGTACACCTGAGGAGGCTTATTCTGGTAAGAGGCCTGATATTTCCCATTTGAGGATTTTTGGTTCTAATGTTTACATGCATGTAACGAAGGATGCCAGGAAGAAGTTGGAGCCGACTGCAGAGGTTGGGATATTTGTGGGGTACACCGATACGCCCCACAACTATCGTGTGTATTTTCCAGACAGTCGCAAGACTGTTGTGCGACAGGATATAAAATTTCAGGTGGAGAAAGCCATGAAGTGTTTGCTTGAGAGGGAACCACACTTGCATGCAAATGAGGAGCTATTAGTTCCTAAGTATGAACTTCAGGACGTGGATCAGTCACAAAAGGAAGTTCATGGAGTGGAAGAGACCACTCATGCAGTGCCAACCATCAGAGGGCGAAAGCGCACTACAGAAGCTGAGCGACTCACTCAATATGCAGAGAAGGTTCTAGAACCACCTACAGCAGAGCGCAGGCAGAGACAGTCATTGGATCAGTACACTGGATACATGGCTCTTGTGATCAAATGTGTCATGATGGAGCCATCCTCTTTCGAGGAAGCTGTGGAGGAACCCGCATGGGTAGATGCCATGGTGGAAGAGTATGATTCGATTGTCAGAAACAGTGCATGGGAGATTGTCCCAAGACCGGAAGGAAAATCAATGGTGGGTTTAAGATGGATCTACAAAGTGAAGCAGACAGCTGACGGGAGTGTGGAGAAGTACAAGGCAAGATTTGTTGCCTGAGGCTTCTCACAGATAGAGGGGATCGATTATGAGGAGACCTTTGCACCTGTCTCAAGGTATTCTTCCATACGTTCTTTCTCTCTCAACGCAGATGGGATGGCACATTCATAAGATGGATGTGAAGACTACGTTCCTCAATGGATTCATTGAGGAGGAAGTGTACATAGAGCAGCCTGAAGGTTTCGAGATCTTCAGCAATGAGTCGCATGTGTGCAGGCTCAAGAGAGCACTGTATGGGTTGAAACAAGCACCTTGTGCTTGGTACACACGGATAGACAGCTATTTCATCGGAATTGGATTCTCCAAGAGTGAGGTGGATCCTAACCTATACCAGATTGTGGTGGAGGGTAAGTTGCTTATCATTGTATTGTATGTAGATGATTTGATTCTAACGGGAGATGAGTTTTTGATACTTCCATGCAAGGAGGATCTTGCTCGGGAGTTTGAGATGAAGGACTTGGGCCTCCTTCATTATTTCTTGGGATTGGAAATTTGGAAGTGCGGTGATAGACTGTTTGTTTCTCAGGGTAAGTATGCTCGGGATATAGAGGAGAAGTTCAACATGCATGGCTACAAGCCTATTGATATTCCTCTTCCTGGAGGTTGGAGGAAGGAGGATGCTACTTCAGCGGAGGTAGTGGATGCCACTGTTTATCGACAGTTGGTGGGGTCGCTTATGTATCTGGTCAATACATGACCCAATATATGCTATGATGTTAACCAACTTTCACAAGATATGGTTAATCCTACCAAGCTCTTCTGGAAGGCAGGAAAGCATGTATTGCGTTATATCAGAGGCACATCGGGATATGGATTGTGGTACAGACAGGAGGATGAGGTGAAGCTATGTGGCTTCACGGATGCAGATTGGGCAGGGAGACCAACGGACAGAAAGAGCACATCTGGAGGGATCTTCAGTATCGGATCAACAACAGTTTCTTGGTACAGCAGGAAGCAGAGATCCGTGGCACTTAGTTCCGGGGAGGCTGAGTATATGGCAGCAAGTTTTGCTGCATGTGAAGCTATATGGATGAGGAAGATCTTGGTCAGGTTGTTCGGGTCTCTTTTGGATCCTACTGTGATTTACTGTGATAACCAGAGTTGCATTAAACTCTCAGCTAATCCTATATTTCATGATAGATCCAAACACATTGACATCAGGTACCATCATGTCAAATATTGTGTGCATCGGAGAATCATGTTACTTTCATATATTCCCACGGAGGATTAGGATGCTGATATCTTGACGAAGGCGCTCACCAGGAGCAAATTCGAGTACCACCGAGATAGGATAGGGG
>APFE031072060.1:78099-121258 GCA_000404065.3 Pinus taeda
GTTGTTGAATAACACAACAATTGACGATTCACTGGAAGAACCAGTTATCTTTGATTTATAATAATGAACTTTCTAAAACTTTTCTAAATTAATATTATTTAGGAAAGGAAAAGTATTTTTGAAATATTTAGATAAGTAACATTACTCTGAACATAAAAACTCATTTGATCATAATTCTTTTTATATCCTCTTATAGATGAAAATACTATGTATCTATATCAGTCATTAATTACTTGTAAAGATAAATAGAGGATTCCAACATCTAGCATTTTAATATAGCTCATTTGTCATAGGTAGAGCCATTTTGTAACTAGCAAGCAAAT
The DNA here is from genome assembly GCA_000404065.3 of Pinus taeda. Taxonomy (NCBI): domain Eukaryota; kingdom Viridiplantae; phylum Streptophyta; class Pinopsida; order Pinales; family Pinaceae; genus Pinus; species Pinus taeda. Next base: position 78,423 of record APFE031072060.1, read on the forward strand.
TCATGAACCCTTGACAGGGTATACTTTAAACATCAATTGATTTAAGAAATCCCCATCATTAAGAGTGCATATTAAAGATAATTTCATATATAACATATTATAAATTAATAATATATATATATTATATTATAAATATATATATATATTATATATTATAAGATATTAGATAAGATATAGATATAGATATAGAATGATATAGATATAGATATAGATATAGATATAGATCATTTTTCTTTTTTCTTTTTTACTTTTCTTTTAACAACTTTTTATTACCTAAAAGCCATTGTCATGGTTTGGTGACCAGAAAGTGACAATGCCATTCACTGGTTGTAATTGAACTGAACAAGTTGGCTTGTGATGAGACCCCTTGTCTTAAGATTAAAATAATCATAAGCCATAACCCTGGTTTGATATTCGGTGTTGGTAATGTCAATCTATTATTTCCCTATGAACATGGTAAGTAGGCTTGTGATGAGACCCCTTATCTTTTAAGGTTAATATATTTTTGAATTACACTCTAAAAATAGTAAAGTTAATGGATGGGGATAATCATTGACTCCTTAAGAGTTTTGGAATGACAATTTTAGAGTTGGAGATGCTTCGCTGTAAATGGTCTTTACTTTGTTAAAGATAACCTTCTTGACTAATAATAGAGTGAAAGGATTTTATAAAGTTGAGGTTTTCAAATAATTTACAACTTCAATGGAAAATAAAATTTTAGATTTTTATGATACTTAGCTAATTTTCGAATGTTGTGATCATTTCCTTAATAATTCCTACTTTCAAAGCGAAAGATCAAAAAAATGTTTCAAGAGATTTTTATTGCAAAGCCAAAAGTAATTCTATTAAACATTATTTTCTAAAAGAACTAAAAAAAGTAAGTGCAATAATGTTACAATAGAAGATATAATCTTCTAAGAAAATAATTTTTCCAAAATAAGCCCATTGACAAGAAGAGAATCTCTCTTTCCTGATAAATCTTGCAATCTGAATGTTGATGGGCCTACTTGTTCAGTAATTTGAAATGGTCCAAGCCACATTTTCTCGAATTTAGTATGCTTTCCTTTTTCTTCATGTGTCTTGTACCATTTAAGGAAGAGATCTACAATTTGAAGATATTTTGTGGAAACAAAACTTGCATCAAAATAATATTTGACTAGATGTTGATGGTGAGGATGTGTAAGTTTGGCTTTCTCCTTTCCTCCTTCTAGTTTAGGAATTTGTGAGTGTCTTAGTTGTAAAGAAGAAGAAGCTATTTCTTCAATAAATTGGACTAGGGCTAATGAGGGAAGAGCTAGATTTGAAGGGATGATATCTTATTTCCCATATACTAGATTGAATGGAGAAGTGCCTATTGAGGTCTTCTGAGTTATTCGATTTTTCCATAGAAAAATGTCAAAGATTTATGCCAATTATTTTGGATTTGATCAATAGTTATTTTAATAATTCTTATGACACTCTTGCTGGTTGATTCTGCTACACCATTTCCTTTAGGGTAGTAGTTACAAGAGTACTTAAGTTTAAAACCCCTCTTAAGAGAAAATTCAGTCATATTGTTTCCTAAAAAGTAAGATGTGTTATCAAACATAAGTGCAGTTGGTAAGCCCAATATAGTAATAATGAATTGATCAATGAATTCAATGATAACACCAGAACTATCTACATTTAGTGGAATTGCTTCCACCCACTTAGTAAAATAGTATGTAGCTGTAAGGATATACTTATTTTGATTTGAAGAATGATGAACAATCTCACCTATGATATCCAATCCCCATTGTTCAAAAGGTTGTTCAATTTTGACCGATTACAAAGGTAAGGCAGGTTTACATTGTCTTTCACTAGCAGTTTGACATATTTTTCATTTCCTCAAGTATTCATTGGTATATTTGAACAAAGTTGACCAATATACCCACCATGTAGGATCTTATGTGTAGTAGTATCCCCTCCAAAATGTCCACCAACTGGTCCATCGTGGATTTCCTGCAAAACCTTCTATGCTTCAAAGTTTTCAAGGCATTTTAATAATACATAATAATAATTTCTCCTAAATAACAAATCGTTAATGATTTCATATTGACTTTCTTTTAATATTAAAGACATTTTCCTTTTGTGATTGAGTCCAGGGGGAGCATATCCATTTTTCAAATAGAAAATGAGATCAGCATATTGGGACTCCAAGTCGTTTAGGCTTACTTATGATATTTGTATAGTACTACCTGAGTCCTCATCTACTGGTAGGTTGGAAGCTCTTGTGAGAAATCTGCAAAAGCCCCATCCTTTGACAATTTTGGTTGGTTTAATGTCAATATCATATTCTTGCAGAGTTGTTACACAATTTGCCCTTTTTTCTCCTACTTCCCTTTGCATAAGTAATCATTTCACTACTGAGAATGGGACTATTATTTTAGTGTGCATTTTTAGGAGAAAATACCTGAAGTGCTTTACAAATTTGAAAATAGAAAAATCTTGCTTCTCCACCTTTGAATAATTTAGTTCAACACCTTGAAAATTAGAACTAAAGAAAGAGATGGCTACTTCAATTTTTTGATCATTAAGTTATGTTAGAACAACAACATAAGATGTTTGAGAAGCAAATGTATACAAGATGAAATGATTAGAAAAAATTGGAGTTGTTAAAGAGGGAGCATTCATAATGGCTTGTTTGATTAAATAAAAAGCTTCTCTTTTGTTATGTCCCCACTTAAAGATTGATTTTTTTTTTAATCATGGTTTGTAATCGTAAAACAATTTGGGAAAAGTTAGGGAAAAATCTTTTAACAAAATTTATCTTGCATAGAAAGGACTGGATCAATACAGATGCCTTTTTTGGATACAATAAACCTTAACAGTTTACCTTCACCTAGAGAAAAATAAGATTTCTTTGGATTGAATGTAATTCCATACTTTTTTCAACGTTAAAAGATCTGCTTCAAGTCATGTAAATGGTTATTTCTCTTCTTGGAATAAACAGTTATATCATCCAAATAAATGACAACAGTTTTGTTTATCAGGCCTTTGAAGGATATATCCATAGCTCTTTGGAAGGTTTCCCCTGCATAAATTAAAACAAAAGGCATTTTTTGGTAGGCATAGGTTCCCCATTTATTCCTAAATGTAGTCTTTAAGCTATCATCTGGATGAACCAAGATTTGGTTATATCCTGAAAATCCATCAAGGAAAGACATTAGTGTTGAACTAGCTACTAATTACAGTGTTTGCTCCATAGTCGGTAATGGGAAATTGTCCTTCTTACAAGCTTTGTTGAGATTTCTAAAATATATACAGATGTGAATGTCACCATTCTTTTTCCTGACAAGTACTAAGTTTGAGACCCATTTTTAATGCATAACACGAAAGATGATCTTGGCTTTAAGGATTTTATTCAGCTCAAACTTTATTTGACTTTCTAGATTGGGGTGAATTTCCCTTAATTTCTGTTGTACATGTTTGTCATTGGATATCTGGGAATGGTGTGTTGTATGATGGAGGTATCATATGTTTTAAGATCATCATAGCTCCAAGAAAATATACCTTTATACTTTTTCAACAAATGAATAAAGGCTGATCTCTCATCAGGTGAGAGACCACTTCCTAGATTGATGTTTTGAGGTTTGATATCAGTTCCAAGGTTTACTAGTTCAAACCTTAAGGTTGAACTTTGGAGTTTAGAATTAGTAACCTTCTTAAATATGTCTTTTAGATCATAAATATATTCAAGTTTTACTATAGATTTAGGTATGGGATTCTCATTGGACTTTTGTTTCAACAGATTATCATGCTCACTTTCATCAATTATTTTATCATCATATGATCCTTCAAATGTTAAAAATCTTATGATATTTTTGTCATCATTAAACACTTGCCAATTGGTGACATTATCGGGAATGGATGGTCAAAAAATTAATTATATGGAAAACCTATTTGGACTGTAATCCTCTGACGGTATAAGCTTAGATGCTATGTTAGCGAGAAGGTCAACAATTTCATTTGAAGTCTAGGGATATGAGAGATGTTGAATGCTAAAAAATGTGATGTAACATCTTGGACTAATGATTGGTAATGTTTTAAATGTCCAAAGAGACAATGAATGGTGCTTCTTACTTGTTTGATAACTATTTCTGAATCTCCAAAAACTTGAAGATGTTTGACATCAAGGCCTATTTCTTTATACAAAACTTGGATTAGTGCCTCATATTCAGCGATATTATTTGTGCATTCAAATTCTAACCTAAATGCTAGCATTGTTTTTTCTCCTTTTGGACTTATTAATATACAACTGGCTCCTACACCATCATTGGATTTCGATCCATTAAAAGATAATGTCCAAAATAAATTTTTAACTAATGGTTTGTCTACAAGATTTATACATCTAGAAGAATCTGTTTGTGAAAATTTCTCAATCTGGGAAGTAACATGGTTATCCAAAAAAATTGATTTCTGTGCATTGAAATTTCCTAAAAATGACTCAGCGGAATAGTTTCCACTGATATTATTGTTAAAAGTGACTGGCTCATTTTCATCTTCAAAAACAATTACAGTGTGCTTAAGATGTTTTTCTTGGTCAGTTCTGATTTGATTTGGATTTCCATTGTAAGGGAGCCACATGTGAGATCAATCTATTAAAAAATAGTTGTGAAGTTTCTTAGACCATTTTCTACTAAGAATTAAACCATATAATCTATGAATATCAACAACTAGTATGTGAGTTACTTGAAACAAATTTGGATTAGAAGAAAGTAGAATGGTGACTTAATTCATTTCTCTTAAGACCTCAAATTTTATTCTATCAAATTGCATAATGTGAACGAAAAACTTTTGTGGTGAAGAATTTAATTTAGTGCAAACTGTTCTTGGCATAATGTTTGAAGAAGCCCCTGAGTCTATTAAGAAGTTGTGCATATTTTTATTGAAGATTTCATAAGTCAAGAGGAAAGGGGGAGTATGTGAGTTAGATCTATCACCAACTAAGATAGCATCAATAGGATCAACCTTATTTGATGAATCATTGGGAGGCTTACCCATTCCTCTGGAATCTTGGTATAACACAACAACAAGAAGAGGAGAGGCAGGAATTGCATTCAATTCCTTTAGCAATAGCTTCTACTGATGTTAAAGCCTATTGAGCTCATAAAGAAAGATATTTTCTCCTTCTTTCTTCATGTCCTCCACTATGTTATATTCCATGGTATTAGCAACTACCAAGGTTTTAGATGAACATGGAGGATTAGACGAGGATGAAGTTGGTTGAGGAGATTTAGGAGAAGAATTTTTCTTGGACACTTTATCGTTGGTAGAAGAGGTTGAGGGGTTTTTCTTTTGAGTTGATTGTGTTGAATCAGAAGGGCCCTTACTCCTAGTGCTAACAGGTAGAGATTCTTGCTCATATTCATCATGAGAAGTAGGAAAGATAAAATCCCACATTCCATGTACTTCAACCAATTCTTCATCTTCAGTCTCATCATCAAATAATGCAGTTTATTCTTCATCTTCATCTAAATCAGATCCAACTTGGATGTTGTGTTTGGAGGTTAAGGATTAGATGTCTGACTTATCTTTAAGGATCTAAAAGTTTTCTTAGAACATGATTCAACTACCTGTTTCTTAATCTCTACCATCTCATTTGACAGTTTTAAGGAATTTTTGTAGGCCTTCAAGATCAAAAGGATCCTTAGGGGCTTTCTTCTTTGATTCATACTTAAATGTGACCTTTTTCATTTTCCTATCTTCTTGGGTTTTCTTCTTTTCCAATGAAACTATTCTCTTTTCTACAGACATGGCTTCTTTCATGTTTTCTACTAAAGTAGCCTTGTTGGCTCTATCCACAAAAAATGTTATATTGGCAAGAAGAGAAGAAATATACCATTCGATTTGGAAATCAACACTAGGGCTTGATGTGGCTAGGATTTTGTTTAGCAATTTATTGAATTTGGAATTGAAAACTTCGATATTTTCACCTGAATTAGTTTTTAAATTAGAAAAACCATTAATAAGGGATGCAATTGTGTGGTAATCACCGAATTTACCTAAGAATTTCTCTTCAAACATGTCCCAATTAGTAATAAACCCTGGTGACAATGAGAAATACCATGAACTTGTTGATCCTTGGAGGGTGTAGGGAAATAATCTTACTACATAGTCTTCTTCAACTACTCCATTCAGATTAATGGCTAACATATAATTATGGAGATTCTCTTCAGCAGGTAATCCATCATCAGGATTAAATTTCGGTAGCCATCTTTCAAGATGCTCAGGTAGATCATGAATAGGTGTTTCCATTTGCACAGCTCCAAGATTGGCCCATGGTCTGACTGATGGTGGTTGTTGTGGTTGTTATTATTGTCTTCCTACCATTATTGGGTTCTGGGAGGAAGTGGATATTGAGGGTGATTGAGTGGAAGAAGTGGCGGGTTGTGTAGTTGGGCTAGATGAACTAGCACCAATACCATGAGAAGAATGAGTATTAATAGGAATGAATTGAGGGAATGAAGGTGTTTGTGGAGGATAATTTGACAAAACCTCACTATCTGATGTCTGCAACTCAGATTTCTTAGTATTCTTTCGAGAAGAAGGAAAAGGAAATTCAAATGGAGGAAATCCAAGATGTTCACATTAAGAATGAGTTAGAATCGGAGTAGGCTGTAAAATAGAAGTGATACTTTCTTCAAAATATTTAGATGGCACAAGATTTTCAACAAAAATAGGTATTTCTCCCAATTTATTTATTAAAGTCTAGACCTCAGGTGATTCAGGATTATAATATGAAGAAGGTGCTTTAGGAAATGTACTAGGAGATTTCAGAGGTGACTGCTCGACTTCTGATCTGGAAATAGGAGTTTTAGATGAGGATCTAGAAGTTGGAGGTGACCTTGAGGGGGAGTGACTCTTGGAATTGCTTGTTAATTTGTATTGAGTTCTTTTTGCCATTCATAGTCTATGTCCCTCTTTCTAGTGCCAAAATGTTGAAGCCTCAAAAATCGCTGGAACAACATGGGGGAAAACCACCAGGTCAGGGACTTGAATACCATCCCTTATTTGTTTGGATTAGTGGCTCCGACTGGATATAATGGGACCAGTTTCCTAATAAAAATGTGATAGGATGATGTTGATGGTGCTCGACCCGCCAACATTCAGGGGATCACTCCAGTATGAAGTCCCAACTAGAACTCACACCATTTGGTGAGGGAGTCCCATCTGGTATGATGGCCCAAATGCCATTGTCTTCAGAATTTGCCTCAAATCTTACTTGTTAGCACAGGATAGTGGTTCGCTTTGTCTTCGAGAAGTGAGGTTGAGTGTAAGTGTACTTGTGTAAATGGTTCTTTCACTATGAGGGGAAGAAGGTGAAGGTGAGTTCCAGGTTGAAAGGGATTAGTATGAACTCAGCTAGGAACACACAACACAAAATGATGTACACAACTTCCGGTGGAGCAGTCCACTGGGATTCGACAGTCACAACATACAAGGTAATATAACACGTACAACACTCATAGAACAATCCGAAAGAGTGCAACGGTTGTTACAACAAGGTTCAGGTGAAAGGTTTGTCTGATGTCTAACAGAGCAGTTGACACAGACGAGACAACATTAACAACATATACAACACATTTCCATTAATAGATTGTGCATTACAACAAATGACATAGTTCACATGTAGAAAATAGGTTAAAGCAACATGCATTACAAGTGTTAAATATCAGTCTTACAAAATATAGAATACATGTGTGAAAACGTGATGGCATGTTAACAGGCTTCTGAATTAAGCGAAAGTTCCAAGACACATCCTTACACCATACATCACTAACCCCGTTAGTGGGGAATTAGATCCACTACTTACTCCTCAAATAAAATATTACAGATTCTCTTGGATATGTGGGAGGAGCTGAGGTGAAATGTCCTTTGCATGTAGAAATGAGGGGTTATTTATAGCCAAGGGTGAAACTGACCCTTATGGTATTCGACTACCCTCATGACTGTTTGACTTCCATGACTCTTCGACTTACATGACTCTTTAGTGGGTCTCTTGGACTTCCACGTTACATCAAATTGATTAACAACAAGCCCATAGTGGAGATGTGGGTGACATGACTCATGACATGACTCGACATGACAATGATGGTACATTTGAGCTGTTGTTGGAGAGCATCTCGAGCTATAGTGCTGCTGGCTAATGGATGTCTTCATGGTGTATCATAGCTTCACCTCTGCATGGCGAAGTTTGTGGAGTCTTCGATGGTCCTTGGTTTGCTTGATGAAGCTTTAGCATGTTGTTCCTTTCTTGCATGCTGGAAGGCTTGACAAGCTCATTTGTTTGCGAAGGTGCATGTTCGCTGCATTCGTCCGCTTCACATGCTTCATTCGTTTGTCCATTGGTGAACCTGTCCTTCTGCATGTGCTCCCTGCATTCATCCCATTCGTCATCTTGTCATATTTGTTGGACCGATAGCTGCAGTCACTCATGACGAGATGACATCAAATCCAAAACCCCCTAGTATACCATTACACATGATCATTTTAGATGGAGGAAACTAGGAGAGGCAGCAAGGCTGTGATGTAGGATGATGGCTCTGGGGAAATGCTAATGAAAACTACGCAAGAGTCACTGAGAGATGGAGACAGGAAATTTGAGTTGACATTGATTGTTTGCAAGGTATGGCTTGGCTGGGAGGCACAATTACGCAAATTTTGGGAGGAACAGTCCGGGCTGCTAGAGGGTAAGGCGGGCATGTTTCACACATTTTTCAGAATGAATGGGAAGCAAGGATGGATAGCCAAATTTGCACAATTTTCTAGTGGCAAGAGCCGGAGCATGAAGGATCAGTAGGCAGGGATTGCGCAATTTTTTTGTGGCATTGCCCGGGAGACTTGCAGCTAAAACTGCACAATTCCCACAGGGAACTGCTAGTTGGTTGCTAGGGTCACTGGTAGCCAAAACTTTGCAATTCCCAGAGGGAACTGCCATTTGGTTTCCCGAGAGACTAGTAGCAGAAACTGTGCAATTTCGAGAGGGAACTGGTAGTCTGCTGCTCAGGGCTCCTGGCAAGGAAAGATGCACTGAGGCTGGGAGGCTAGTATGTTGATCATATCTATGCAATTTCTGAGCTGCCCTAACTGATGGGCAAAGGAAGGCCTGCTCACGAACATTGTGCAATTTCTGAGATTAACTGTTGCTCGACTGTCGGGATGACTGACTGGGAAAACTACACAATTGTTTGAGGGAAACAGGGACAAGCAATTGGTGTCTATCTAACCTGTTTGTGAAATTTCCTCAGTCAGTTGAGCGGGTGAATTTAGTGGCCTCTATGAAATTTTTGAGGGGAGTCAGTCTCGGTGTGACTGCTGGGTCTGACTGTCCGAGTGGCCAACATGATATTTGATTGAAATGCTTGCAGGCAGCATAGCTTGAAGAGACTAGCTTGGTGCTTCTGCATTGTTTTGGTTCGCAGTCGATCGATTCGATGGCAGGGTGATGGTCTAGCTATCAAAAGGGAGTTAGGTCCTTGTATTCTTCAACAAAAATGGCTAAGTGTGTGAACAATCGTAGGATGCATAGGTGATCATACGAACACACACTCGCATGACTTGACGAGTGCGACACTCATGATTGATCATTCATTGATCGAGAAGATGCTTGCACAACAGTGAATGTGACTCCGTGTGTGAGTGCGATAGATGCTTTCATAGCGAACACAACAAGCACATACGAAGCGAAGACTTTGAGCATAACCAAAACATGGTCGCAAGCATGACTTAGACATCAGCATGTAGAGACTTGAATGCAATGAACAAGCAAGGTGGATGTAAAGTCTCACACAAGCTCATGGAGTGAACCCCAGTGTGTGCAATCATCAAGTGAAACTCTTCAAGGGAGGCTTCGAAATTGGTGCCGGCAAAAATTTTGGAGGGTGGTTGTAGCTACTACAACACTTGGTGACACACTGATAGAACTCCAGCTTTTCTATTTTAGTTCATTGCTAGCACAGGGCCTTGGTCTTTCGGGAAGTATTGAGTCGCTGTGTGGGTTACTTTAGTTTCCCCACTTACCCGATGGACATACATGGTTCACCTTTTTCCAACTCAGTTGACCACAATCAAAAGTTTAGCTTAGATCTTATGTTTCGAATTAGGGAAGGGTAGTTCAGCTCATGAGTTGAAGATTTTCAGAGTATAAGTTTTCATCCTTGGTGTTGCTCTGCTGCCAGCAGGCCTGTATAGTACCCCAGTGGAGTCACGCAGGAACATACACATTGTTCCACTTCCAGCAAGCCTAGTCAATACCTTGATGGAGTTGCATGCTTCACCTCTTTGCACAGGAAGTCTTTCTATTTTTTGCCTTTGTATTATTTTAGGAGGACTATGCATACGCACCTAAGTATTTTTGGGCGAAAGAGGGATCCTAACTTATTGAGAGTAGAAGAGGTTGTTCCTTCAGAGAAGCATGTAAGATCTTTAACATAAGTTTTCTCATTTAGATTTTCCCTTCTCCATTTCTACTAGTTGGATGAACTTAGACACATAGAGCAGAAGGATGAGTACAAGCATGGGTCTTCCCAGTGTGGACACTCGTTCATGGTTGGACCAAAGCTTCCCTTATAGGCAGTTCATATTTTCCATCAGGACTTCACTGTCAAAGGTTGTAACCAAGCACAGAGAAGAAGGACACAAGACTGGCCAAGTGTTGCAGTGTCACAATTTTCTTCAAATTTCAGCGACATACTCTATTTAAAAGCCAGAATGCAGTATTTGGCAGCACTTATTTTCGGAAACAAAAATAGTAATATGTCAAACAAACAAAACAAACGTGAACAAAAATAGTAAGAAAAATAAAAAAAGGCAAAAGAACAGATAATAAGTAAAACAAATAAAATGAAAACAACAAGTAGTAAGAAAACTATGTACATGGCATAGGCACGACCCAACCTATTGAAAATAATCCTTGAGACCTTGGCCATTGGAAGGATGCTAATTAATCCTCCTGCCTAATGATTTCAAATGATACGTGTGGAGGCCAAGATTCTCGTAGACTAGTGCAAGTCCATCGGGCTCCGCTATTGGAACCTGGTGGAATTCCAGAAGACCTTCAAATAAAGACAACACCATTGTTTCAGGTACTATGTGCAACATGGGCTCGAATGATGGCATAGGGTAGTTATTTTTATTTTGGGAGGGGTTCAAGTTTTTGAAGTCAATGCATAAGCAGATTTTCCCAGCTTTCTTACATGAAGGATTTAAATTAGAAAACCAAATATGATGATGGACTTTGCAAGTAATCGAAATACTTAAAATGTTAGTCAATATTTTTGGTGAAAGGAGTGCAAACAACATGTATGTGTTAATTATTCTTTGTTGCAATGGCTTGTATCCTCCTTTACCTGGAATCTCATGTTGGATTGCTCGCGTGCAGTGTGTACTCAGGCCATCATCTAGTCATGCAGACTCATCCTGGTACTATTCAATCAAGTGGTCAAAAATTTGTCGTTGTTGTAGTGTGTAGCCCTCGTCGAGATTTGCCACCTTTGGATCGTGGTAGGTTCCCAAGTTTCTCCATTCATTCGTAGTGTTGGTCATTTGCGTATTCAACCTGAGTGATTCATACTCAACATCATTGTTTGTGCCTTCCAACTTCACACATCTCGCAATCATGCATTATCTATTGTTTTGGATGACTGAGGTACACTCAGTCCTTGAGCTGTTATGTGTTTCTGATTCGTTAGGACTCACGACCCACAACTCGTCTATACATAGACCATTTGGCATGCTAGTACTACTGCTGCTACTATTGCTACTACTACTGCTACTATCAGAAAAATAAACTATACAAGTCTCATTACCATCAGTTGGGCAAGGAAGGAGTCCCAACTGCATATTTGATGAGGTTGGAGCTGGCTGTGCAGGATAACACTCCAATGTCTTTTCCAAGAGGCAGTTTCCAAACATGAGTTCTACGAAGGCCAACAGTTCGTTCTCACCGTTAAGGGGAGTGACATTGTGTTTCATATACCTCTCAGATAACACCCAGATTTGGTTGCATCTGCCCTTGTATGGAAGCCACATGTGAGACCAGTCTGTAGCAAAATATCCATCTAGCTTTTTGTACCAGTCTCTGCTAAGTAGCAGGCCATATGCTTTCGGGATGTCTACAACCACTATGTTGATGTATTGGTGGACTCGACCATCATGAGATAGTTAGATGATCATGTATCGTAGTTCATCAATGGCTGGTACTGATGTTCGATCAATTCAGATGACTTGTGTGGATATTTCGCTCCATCGTGCATTGAGCTTTTTCGCAATGGAGAGTGGCATGATGTTGGCTGCCGCGCCGAAATCAACCAGACAGTTGTGAAAATTGTAGTTGAAAATTTGAAAAGATAGTAGGAATGGGGGGAAACATGATTGTGCTTCTTCCATCTGAAGTGTATTGAGCACAGTGGAAAATGATCTAGGAGGTGTGCTTTCTCCCTTGTTGGTAGAGGTTGTACTGTCTATTGCTGTCTATCCCAGTGTGCGTAGCAGGATATCCTGCTGACTCTGAATCTTAGCTAACTCAAAAAAAATAATGTTTTCTTGAGTTTTATTCATGTCATCAACAATGTTGTAGTCCAAAGGTGGTAGACTTACTGAGGTCAAAGTATTTTCGAATTTGCTGCTCATGCAAGTACTCTTGCCCACCGCTATCTTCCCAGACTTGTTTTGTGTTTTCTAGTTTGGGGCAGTCGGTGGATAAACCTTCCTTATCAGCAGTCTGATCTTCTCTTGCATTTCCCCAAGTGTAGGGGGAGCCCATTTACTCCTAATATTGTAACGATCATTTTGTCTTGGGGGATGCTTCTTGGTGTTTGTCTTCGGCACTACTTGCGAGCAATGATATGCGTTCACCACGTGCCCAAAACTTGATGCTTCAATAGGTGTAATACCTTTGTAATAATATCTGTCATCCAACTTCTTATTCATACCGCTCTCTGCATCGAGTGTATGATTGTATACCAAGTTTGCGACTTGCCTCTAGTTCGAACATAAGTTCTTGGGGTGATGTTCTTCGTGGAACAAACAGAACTCAAGATTTGGGCACTGATCAACATTGAACATAGAGCTTTACGCATTTTATTGAGCGAACCAGTTGTTGCCTGATGAGTTGCTTCCCTGTCTCTATCTAGGCAGATAGATCCTTGAAAATGTGTCTATTTTCTGTTGTTTAAGCTCAAACACTTCAGTTGTTAAGTTCTTGATGAGGTGAGTGAGGGTTTCAATATCATTTGCTTCCTTATCTCTACCCTTGCTCGCCATCACTTGGGACTTGCTGCTCGCATCTTTGGAGTCCTTTGCTGGTTCATCATCCTTGATGAGTCTGATCCCATGCAAGTATTTTTCGACAACAATAGCCTCTTTGCAAGAGTGTTGGTTTAGCAACTCTCTTGAATAACTGCGCAATGTTGGTCAGTAGTGTGGATGTGTAGTAATCAACAGCGATGGAGTCATGAGGTTTGGTGTCTGCTGCAAAGTTTTTCAATATGCGTGTAAACCTCTGATTGAAATATTTGACCTTTTCTTTCCCCTCCATCTTCAAGCTACCCAATTCTTTTAGTAACATCACTGGGGTCTTGTCATCAGCAACATTTTCAAGGAACATGCATTTGAGTGCACCCCAGTTCTGTATGGAGTTTGGTGGAAGGATGTGATACCACATAGTTGTGTGACTGTCCAAGGTACATGGGAACATTCTACAAGCTATGTCATCATTTCATACATCAAGGGTCTACAATTGCAGGTAGAAGTTGTCCAAATGATATTTTACCTTCATTGTGCTATCAGGGTTGAACTTGATGTTCATTCTCTCCATTTGCTTTGGCATATTGTATAGGATAACTGGGAGAGCCAATGGTTCCTGAGTCATCTACTCAAGATTTGGATCAACCATCTCTTCTTCTTCTTCGTTCTCTTCCTCTCTTTCGGATTCCGATGGTTCCGACTCTGTGTCTGTTGGTTCACCTCCACCTCCACCTCCTCCGCTGCCTTCCCCTCTGCCTCCTATACTGGAGCCTGATCCCATGATCACAAGAGTGTCTTTTTCACCTTGCCAGAAGACCAGAGGTTCCTCTCCATCTTCAATAACTTCTACCAGACCTTCAAGTGTGGCGAGGGCTTCTTCTTCGGCCGATGACACAACAACTTCCATGGGAGTGGCTTTTGAATTCTTTGATATGTATGGAAGGTGTTGTATGCCTGGGATCAGTCTGACTGCTTTCACAAATGGGTGAGTGATGGGACATATGGAGTGAAGGTGTTGATATGGAATGTCATATTCTATCTTGGGAGGTGAGGGGTAAACAACTGCAGAGTCATGTGTAGGTAAGAGGGAGTGCAAGTTACTGCCTTGACCAAATGGTTGATGAGTGATTGTGAGGGGAAGTTGATCCATGTACAACTAACTGCCCTCCTTCTAGTGCGAGAAATGTTGACGTTGCTGGACCCACCAACATTCAGGGGATCACCCACGTATGAAGTCCCAACTAGACCTCACACTGTTTGGTGTGGGAGTCCAATCTGGTATGATGTCCTGGTTGCCATTGTATTAAGGATTTGCCTCAACTCTTACTTGTCAACACAAGAGAGTGGTTCTCTTTGTCTTCAAGAAGTGAGGTTCGCGTGCTTAGTGAGTGTAAGTGTACTTGTGTCAATGGTTCTTTCAATGTGAGGGGAAGAAGGTGAAGGTGAGTTCCAGGTTGAAATGGATCAGTCCCAACTCAGCTAGGAACACACAACACAAAAGGACATACACATCTTTCAGTGGAGTAGTCCATTCGGATGTGGCAGCCACAACATACAAGGTGAGATAACATGTACAACACTCATGGAACTATTCGAACGAGTGTAACAGTTGTTACAAAAAGGTTTAGGTGAAAGGTCTATCTAATATCTGGCAGAGAATTCAACACAAATGGGACAACATTAACAACATATACAACACATTTCCATTAATAGATTATGCATTACAACGAATGAAACAATTCACATGTAGAACACAGGTTAAAGCAACATGCATTACAAGTGTTAAAGATCAGCCTTACAAAAGATACAATACATGTGTGAAAATGTGTTGGCCTGTTAACAGGCTTCTGAATTGAGTGAAATTTCAAAGACACATCATTACACCATACATCACTAACCCTGTCAGCAGGGCGTTATAGCCACTACTTACTCCTGAAAGAAAATATTAAATACTCTCTTGGATATGTGGGAGGAGCTGAGGTAAAAAGTCCTTTGCATGTACAAATGATGGGGTATTTATAGCTAAGTGTGAAACTGACCCTTGTGGCTATTCAAATACCCTCATGACTGTTTGAATTCCATGACTCTTTCCTCAACAAGTGGGTCTCTTGGAATTCCATGTTACATCACATTAATTGACAACAAACCCATAGTGGAGATGTGGGTGACAGGACTCATGACGTGACTTGACATGACTTGAGATGACAATGTTGGTACATTCGTGTTGCTTCTAGAGTGCATGTCCAGCTATAATGTTGCTGGGTGATGGATCTCTTCATGGTGTATCATAGCTTCACCTCTGCATGGAAAAGTGCGTGGAGTCTTCGATGGTCCTTGGTTCACTTGATGAAGCTTTAGCATGTTGTTCCTTGCATGCATGCTAGAAGGCTTGATAGGCTCATCTTTTCACGAAGATGCATGTTCATCGCATTCATCTACTTCGCATGCTTCATTCATACATTCATTGGTGAACCTATCTTTCTGCATGTGCTCCCTTCATTCATCCCATTCATCATCTTGTCATGTTTGTTGGTGTACCTGTACTTGTAGTCACTCATGATGAGACGACATTAAATCCAAAACCTTCTATTGTAACACTACACATGATCATTTCGGATGTAGGTGACTGGGAGAGGCAGCAAGGCTATGATGCAGGATGATGGCTCCAGGCAACTGCTGATGAAAATTGTGCAAGAGTCACTGAGAGATGGAGAAAGGAAATCTGAGTCGACAGTGACTGTATGCAAGGTCTGGCTCGGCTGGGAGGAAAAATTACATAGATTTTGGGAGGAATAGTGCGAACTGCTGGAAGGCAAGGTGGGCATTATCTGTGAATTTTTTAGAGAAAATGGGTAGCGGGGTTGGACAACCAGATTTTTGCAATTTTCCAATAGAACGAGCCAGGTTGCATGAAGGGTCAGGAGGTAGGGAGTGCGCAGTTTTTTTGGGGAACTTCTTGAGAGATTGGCAGCCAAAATTGCACAATTCCTAGAGGGAACTACTGGTTGGCTATTGGGGTCACTGGCAGCCAAAATTGCACAATTCCAAGAGGGAACTACCAATTGGCTTCCCAGGAGACTGGTAGCAGAAACTGCGCAATTGCCAGAGGGAACTGGCATTCTGTTATTAGGGGCTACTGGCAAGGAAAACTACACTGAGGCCAAGAGGCCAACCTATTGATCATATTTGCACAATTTCTAAGCTAAACTAACTAATGGGTAGCGGAAGGCTTGCTCATGAACATTGTGCAATTTTTGAGATGAACAGTTGGTCGACTGTCGGGATGACTGATTGGGAAAACTGCACAATTTTTTGTGGGAAACAGGGACGGGAACATGGTGTCTATCGGGATATTTGTCCAATTTCCTCAGTCAGTTGAGCGTGTGAATTCAGCGGCCTCTGCGCAATTTTTTTAGGGGAGTCAGTCCCAGGGTGACTATTGGGTCTGACTGTTGAGTGGCCAGCATGAGAGTTGATTGAAATGCTTGCGGGCAGCGCAACTTGAAAAGACTAGCTTTTGAATGTATGTTGTTCTAGTTGACAGTCAATTGAGTCAATGGTAGGGTGATGGTTTCGCTATTAGAAGGGAGTCAGATCATCAAATTCTTCAGCAAAAATGGCTAAGTGTGTGAACAATCGAAGGATGCATAGGTGATCATACGAACACACACTCGCATGACTTGACGATCAAACGACCAAACCATCCAGACACACATGTTCAACAAGACTAACCGATGGTGTATGTTACAATTGCGACACTCATGATTGATCGTTCATTGATCGAGACAATGCTTGCATGATAGTGAATGTGACTCCATGTGTGAGTGTGACAGATGCTTTCATAGCGAACACAACAAGCACATACGAAGCGAATACTTTGAGCATAACAAGAACATGGTCGCAAGAATGACTTAGACATCAACATGCAAAAATTTGAATGCAATGAACAAGGCAGATGTAAAGACTCACACGAGCTCACGGAGTGAACCCGAGTGTGTGCAATCATTAAGTGAAACTCTTCAAGGGAGGATCCGAAATTGGTGTCGGCCAAAATTTTGTAGGGTGGTTGTAGCTGCTACAATAGATGGATAGGATGTTGATTACCAAAAACTAAGTGACAAATGGGGTGGTTTTCAACTGGAATACATGTGTATTTAACTTATCTATTTATTACCTGGGATTTTACTTATACTTATGTGATCTACAATGATTATCTTTAGTTTAAGACAATGAAGATTGATCAAACACTAACATAAATGAAAATATTTTTATATAATTATTTTGATTAAATAGTTAATCAAAATAATTGATGAAACATATATCGTATCAAATATCATTCAAACATTTTCTCATCTATGTATTGAGGATAACAATCCTAGCATGTTCAAAAGTGAATGGATACATAACTACATTAAAGGAGATACATATGACAAACAATACAAAGAGAAATGGCTATCAATTCATAAAAAAATAGATATACAATGATAGAAATACCCAATGCATATAACTATGCTCATGAATTAAATAGCTCAAGTCTAGTCTTTTTCTTTAAGATGGTTTCCAAAAGTACAAAAGTGCAAGCTTCCAAAAGCCTTATTCACAAAACTTTAGGACTTTGATCTAGTCATTCTACTAAGCCAAAATTTAAAAGTACAAAAGTGCAAGCTTTTAAAGCGTTTATTTACAAAATTAGGGACCTTTTATTCATAGGCATGAAAGGGTCTATATAATAAAAATAAAGTACAAAAATAGATATTACATGAAAGTTTTGAGGAGTTTTAAACAACTCTCCTTAAAATAGGTGACAACAATACATAAATAGAAACTTTTGTAATGATAGGCTTTAGAATGCAATGGTGTCTACTCTTTCATTCGTTGTCTGAGCTCGTAGATATACATCATTGGCTTGACTTCAAGAGGCTGACCTATCCTCATGCGTAGTTGTCTTGTATCCAATGCATCGGAAAGAGTAGGAAGCATGTGCATGGATGAGGCAGTGTAGCATTAGCCACTGACTATGTGGCTTCACCAAATATCTCCAATATACTTCCCAGTCTAGTTTGGTTAGCTATTTAATTTCCTCTTCCCTTGCTTTTGAGGTTTCTTGCCATTGTGCTTCCAGGACTGTAATATTAGGTAGAGTCCCAAGTGGGATTCTTGTATCAAATTAACATTATGAAAATTATCATTGATGGCTTCAATGATGTTATTTACAGCATCGGTCACTTTGGAAACTACCCTTTCTGTCTTCTTTAGTTGAATGTCCCAATTGGTAAAGAAGATTTGTTTATGGGATTCCTTTATCCTGGGAAGATCTGTTGATCTTCCCTCTGGAGTATCCTACCATGTTATGTATCCTGAGATCTTATCATCAATATCATTAAAATTCGTTTTCATATTGAATGCTTGATTCATCAGTGAATCACTTGTCTTACACATTGGATTGTTTATATACAACTTTTGACATAATGTTTCTTGTTGTTTTGATAATAAAGAGTTGAGCTCTAATGATTCCTTTATAAAATACTCAACCTTAGGGTTATCCTTCAACTGGTCTAGTGAAAAATGTAGCTGTTTTATCTTAACATCCTCAACACTTGTTTCTGCTTGAGATTGAAGCTTCAATTCGTCAAAGCCCTGTTGTAATTAGGACATTTGACTCTTCATTTGATAATCAATATTTTGTCTTTCTTCTGCCAACTGTTACTCTAGCTTTGAGATGCTCTCTTCTTTCTCTCTTACTAGTTGCTGAATTGAGTTGCCTTGTAAATAGTAGCAGATGCATAAGCACTTGCAAAGTGTGATAGTTTTTTCAAAATTTCTGAAGGATTCATGGGGGTAACCTTCCATACTACATCCATAGGTTCATTTTCTGGGATTATTGCTGATGACTATTCTTTTCTCCTCCTTTTCCTCTATCTTTTTACTATAGCCTGATGCTTGGGATAGTAAAATACATCAAAAGGAGGGATTTATTCTACCTTGAGAACGATTTTAGATGAAGGGAAGGCCGTGATAATCTCAATATCTTCTGTAGTGAAAAATTTGTTAGTAGACCTTCCAGTAAGCGAGCTCTATCCAGTGTTTTCAGGTGTGTTGAATTTTGTTTCCATTTCAACATATTTTTCCCCTTGCTATCCTCTCAATTGCTGGTCAAATTGTTTCCATGCCTCATCCAGATGATTCTTGAAAGGAGACTCATCTATGTGTAATTCTGTGGATACATCTTCCACTTCTTTCTTCTTTGAGACTTTTTCTGATTCCTTCTCTGTTTCCTTTTCTAGACTCTTCTATGGACTCTTTGTTGAGTCATGCTCTGAGTTGTGCTCCGAGCCCTGTTCTGAATCATGCTCTAAACTATGTTTTGAGCCTTGTGCAGATTTTTGACATAAAGTATGCTCAGAATGTTGTTCCAATTTCTTCTCTGAATATTGGTTTGAGCTTTGTTCCTCTTGAAAAATTGGCTGAGGGATATTTAACAGATCCAAAGGGACATTTTGTAGCCTTTTCCTCGTGTACTGGTGGAAATGAGTTTGTGGATCTAGTCTTAAAGTAGCCAAATGTTGCACTTGTGAAAATAGCTCGGCAGACTCAACAGGTTGTCATAATCATCATCCTCATGGCTGAACTATCTAACTTTCAGTTGGGTAGTGAAGCTTTGTGCAACTTTATTAGGGTCAAATAGTCTACTAAGAATGGTGTTGTTAGTTCCTGTTAGTCCTGTCAGTCACCAGTGATCAAATATGTTCTTTCAAGGTTTTTGCCAACGTCTTTGGTTAACTTTTTTTATGGTTTCATTAGGTCTTCAAATAAAAATTTAATCATTCGTTGGTGTGTCTACGTCATTATTACTCTCTCCATTCTCATGGTTAATAAATGCTATCATTGTTAGGTCATATTTCTCAGTAGTGTGTCTTGGTCATCATGTTGCTCATCATTCCATTAGGACAAGCATACAAAATTTCATGTAAAAAGTCATAATTTCCACCTAGGTCATCATCAAAGAGAATAGTAGGGATAAATACTACATATTGCACACTTAAATGTCAAAGTTTCTACACATTATATTTGTTTTCAGATTCTAAAGAAGATCAATGATGTCATGCCATGACATATGCACAAAAGTTATTTTGAGCTTATAAAAGGCCATTCAAAAATTTCCCTACTCATTTCATTTGTATCGAGATCCTACCTATCATCGAATGCCTTCCAAGCAAGCTCAACATCAATTCCTACTCTCAAAGTTCATTTCAAACCCTCTTGCTATGTTTTGCACTATTTCGCCCCGTTTTTTGCCCTCTCACTACACTTTGTGCTCCACACTGCGTTTTTTGGAGAACATTGCATTTTCATTAGTGTGAGGTGAAGGAACATCTCCTATCGCTCTTTATAGTAAGTGAAGGCCTCTCCTCCTCAATACAAGTAACTTCAAAGCAATCACCACCTCTGGAAATCATATTTTTTAGTTTTTGGGTGTGGAACTATCTCCTAGGGTTTCCACGCTACGTTTTCTTGTTTAACTCCATGGTTTAATTTTCACATAGTAAAAATAGATTCCATATACATTATACCCTTCCCCACACTTAAATACACCTTTGCATACTGTTTCTTACCCCTCCTTCCCCATTTCCCTAAGCCCTAGACCTAACCCTAGCTTCTACACTGCGTTTTTTGACGTTTTAGGGTTAGGACTGTGTTTAAATTCCCTAGATCAATCCCTTCACTATTTTTATAATTTTCCACCTCCCTAAGTTTCCTAACACACCTCCGTAGCTCCTCGATTTTTATTACCCACATATATTCTCCCTAACCCATTCATCCCCTCACCTAAATACACTAATCCCAATCCCCTGTTCCCTCTAAAAACTCTATTTTCCCCATATCTTTCAAGAGGGTTTTTCTTTGAAATTGTAAACAATGGAGGGAGCAAAGAAGCCATACAAAAAGGGAGGTTAGGTATGAAGGTTTGAGCCACTTGACACCACAAAATTGAGGTCTTCATCATTTTCCAGCCAATGTTTCCAAAAGGTGGGTTGTTTAGGATTTTGTGAGCAAATTCAACAAGTAGGACATCATGCCAAGTTAACTTGTCTTTTTTCCACAAAAATTAGTAGTGATAAGGTCAACATTACAGGGTTCAACTTCATCATTTCAAATGAGGCCATAGCTACAGCTACGGGGATACCCAACTGTGGAGAAAAATGGTTCAAACACTTAGATTTGGATGTTCTAAATTATAAAGATTTCACAAAAATTTAGTGTAAAGAGGCTCCCAAGAGTCTTTTTCATTTTGGACTGTTTCTTGAAACGTTTTCTCCATTAATGAAGTTTATTATGAAATATTTGACATGTGAGGGTAGGTTTGCAACAATGTATAAGTATCATATCATATTATTGATGCACTTCACCGGTGTAAAGCCTCTCAACCTACCCCACTACCTCTATAGATATTTAGTTAAGATGGAAAAGAAAGTGAAAAACAGAAAGGATGATCACCAAACTACTCTCGACCACCATGCTTCAATTAAAATCATTGTCCTACACCAACTTGAATGAAATAACATCACTTGAGAAACCTTCATGCAGACCACAAATTTTTAGCCTTCTACTAGTCAGCCTACTAGCGATAGTACAACACCAACATTATCCAAACCAAGGGAGGTTGGCTTATATAGAAGAGTTTCATTGAAGAGGAAACCTAGGGTAGAAATCACTCAGACCTATATCAAAGGGAAGGGGCTTCTGTTTTCTCCTAGAGGAGAGGAAAAGGCTAAGCCTACTTCAGTTGATAGGGAAGCATCCCTACATCACCATGAGACTTCATTCCATGAGAATATTCGTGAAAAACAAGGCAAATCATTGAATAAAATTGTCATGGAGAAAGAGGCTAAGATTAGATGTTTGAAAGCTGATTTGGCTAAATCCAACTTCGTGATTGCATTTTTTCAGCAGGAAAATACGGAACTCAAAGTGAATCAAATGCTAATGTCAAAACCTAGAATGGGTGTAGAGGATGAACCAGGAAAAGGTAAAAAAATCATTATTTTCGAGAAGATGGAGGACACTGAAGTCCAAGTCAAGCCAAAGAGGCCTAGAACCAAGGGTATGAAGAGGAAAGGAGACCAACTGAGTGAGCCATCTACACCTTTAGAGCAGCAAGACATTAACAAATCCATTGAACAAGATTTTGAGAAACACAGGGAGTATTTGCTGGATAAAGTTAATTTCCACTTAGAGAAACTCATTGAAAGGGCCAATAGGGCCACCAACTTGCAAAGGAACATGGCTAGACATTATTACACCATAAACATGGTTTCCCAAATCAGATTTCAGAGCTTGAAGAGAAAGTTAAAGGAAATCCTAAGTCAACAAAACAAGGGGGACAAGTTTGAGTTGTTGGCTGCGGCTTCAATAATAGATTGAAGAATAATTACCTAGCCCCAAGAAACAAATTTCAAACATTTTGAACAAATTCTGAACTGTTTTGAAGATTTTGGGCACTTCAGAAATTTTACACAGTTTTTGGGCAGAAAAGGTAGCATGTCCCAGGCTACATTTTTGTTGGAGGCCTCCAAATCAAAAAATTTTGCACTTTTTTATTCCTTATGACTTGCACATTGAAGTTATGTAACCAAAGATCCATGTCAGCATCTTTTTCTAGGTCAAAATGTAAAAAAAGTACCAAAACAACACCTTTCTGCCATGTTTTTCATAGGCGCGCTATGCTTTTGGAGTCGCTGTGGGGGAAATGGTTTTTTGAGGTCTAGAAGCCATCATCTTCAGTGCTTAAAGATTCTATGGTGTAGTAGATATGTAGATATTTCTCCATCTTTTTTTAGATCTTGATTTGGAGCTCAAGAAACCCTCCAAAAGTCACTTACAAGCATCATGCTATGTTTTCTCCACACACGCTGCGTTTTCAGGCAATTCGATATGTTTTCGCCTCGAACTCATTTTTCTTAGTTTTCTCAGTCCAGTTCAAATTTTTCTGATGTAATTATTCTTTTATGAGTTGAAATGATGTAATACGAGGTAAATAATATTTTTAGAGTAATTTTCATGTAATTTTAGGCCTCATTTATGAGGAGTAGTTTAGTCAAAGTTTAAAAGGAGGATTTGTTTTAACCTCCCTAAACATTAGGGTTTGTTGAGAACTTTATGTAATCAGTTTCCTGATGTAGGGTCACCCCCGCACATACCCACAGTAATCATAAACATGCATAAATACATCTGTCCCAGGTATTTGACTCACAAAGGAGTCAAATCTTCAACCATACATGGTTAAGGCCCTTTTAGCCACAGTTCCTTTTATATCGGAACCAATCACCTTGCTTAAAAATCCTATCGGGAGTTAAATTAATCCTCAAGCCTTCATTTATCCATTCATCAAATTCTTCCATTATATCCTTATTATCGGGACTCTATCACCTTGAAGAAACCTTCGTTAACCATTATGAACCCTTAAACCACACATATATAAACTTTCCCTTTCAAAACCTTGGTTCATATATGTTATATCACATGAAATACTCTATCGGTGCTATTTTCCTTCTAAACCCTTTTATAAAGAAATTATGTGCATAACACACCTTTTTTGCCTTTCGTACAACTTCTGCACAGATCCCGTGACACCATCTTTATCACTGATCACAATCGGCTCCTTCGCATGCACTCCACACACACACACACACACACATATATCATCACCCCTCCAACTCCGATATGTGACTACCAGAATCATTAATATATGTTTTAGCCATAAAAAGGCTCCACAACACATCTATCGCTAATACATGGAAATACATTGAAATCCTGCTTCAAACACATATATCGGATCTCAAATTCCATGCACCCGCTTCTAATAAATTGTCGGGTCCGCACATTTAGTTGTTTCACAATGCTGCTCCTCTGAAATCCAATAAGCCCGATCTCCGATCACTAAAGCCTTCGATCAAATCTTGACCGTATGTTGTATCCTCCGATCCAATAGTTGATTGTACTCTCGACCACTTAAACTTGCGTGTCTATTCTCCACCGTCGATCTGCACCCAATAGATCTGACGGTTGTCGTTGATATCGGGTAGATAACAAGCGCAAGGTTTAACCACCCGATAAATTGGTTTCCTCTCGTCCTCTGTTGCCATGTGTCGTTTGATGAGTGGAATCGACGCTCGTCCTTCAATACCGCTTACGGGTTTGAAGTCACCCGAAATCCACTTTCATTGTTACAAAACCGCCTTTCTTCATTTAAAGTTTGCCAATGCGACATTCCGCTTGCTCCTCAACGACATCATCTAGTCTGTTGATCTCCCAAATCCAATGATTGTTGAGCACTGTCACTTTACTCCTTCACTCTTCATTTTTTCTTAGTTTTTACGCTAAGTCTTCAGTTCTTCTGTGGTTTTTTCTCTTCTTCAAAGGTTTTGACCTTTTTTTTGTTTTATTGCGCGATTCCTCCTGAGCTTGGCTTTAATCCCTCTAATGGATTTAATGACCCATTATGGTCATCTGAATCACTCTTCTCTTGCATAGTTCTTTAAAACTCCGCCTTCTGCTTCCGCTGCTCAGCTACCTTTGAGTTTTACTCTTCCACGAAATATTACTTCGCTATTTCACCCCAGAGCTTCCCTCTATTTCCTCAATTGGATTCAAGGATCCATTCATGATTCCTCTGAACCATTCTATTCCTCTACGTCCTTCAGAATTATGCTTGCAACCTATTACAGAGCCTACGAATTCACAAGTAATTCATTCATGAAATACTCTTTCACACACTGACACAGTTAGGAATAAACATCTATATATATAAATATAAACAGTTAATTACATATCTAAGACTATGTGTCTCGCACAGGTCTGTTCTTCAATATCGTGGCCTCCTTTGAGCTCTGCCCGTGGGCTTACATTTATGCCAGTGGATTCTATTCAACTCAACCTGGTTCGACTCCTAAATATATTGATCCGACTGCTAGATGTACTCTATCCTCTATGTCCACTTCTAACTCATTAAATTCCTAAAATCTATCTCTTGTTCCTCGAATCATGAACTACTTTAAGAGTTGGATTTGACTTCTAACTCTTTGTCATTACTAGCCACTCATGTCCTCCTTATTCGAGAGCATTTACAAGATATCTCACCAATCTAATTTCATTCCTATTTCAATCATTCAAAGCCTAATATTACATCAATTTATCACTTAGGAATCCAACTTCCTAAAAATACATGACCCCCTATGTATACTTAATTACAATGATTTTCTCTTGGGTTGAATTCTCTTGCATCAGACTCCCAAAGTAGAAAATATTCATGATCTCTTGATCATGTGTTTTTTGATCTTCATGTTCCTGAATCCCACACTTTGTTTTGTAACTGCCCAAATGTCTTGTTCCTTTGCTGCTGTTGCACTTCTGCTATCTTTTTCTCCCTCTTCTTCTTCTTCTTGTCAATAAAGTTCATACTCTGATTAATCATGCTTCCTGTTGCTACCATTTTTCTCCATTCGGACTGCTTCATCATCAATTGACACATCTCTTCAATCTATGTCTCCAGTACATCCTTGGACTGGTCCATGTTCTGCTTCATATTTCTACCTCCTTCTTTTTGTTTCAGGTCAATTTTATTGTCCACTAATTCTTTAAACTGCTACTGGTTACTTTCTCTTTGTAGTTACTGGTTTACTTTTGTTAAGATTTGCAACAAGAAATGCTAAAAATAGAAGATGCTAAAAATAGCACTGCTATAAATAGCTGGGCTATAAATAACAGTTCAACCATTGGAGATCTTAGCTACAATGGGTGAAAAGTGAAAGTGCTAAAAATAATAGCATTTCGGGATCCCTTCTTATTTTAGTCAGTCCCTGGACTAAACATAGGAAGTAAAATTCGAATTTGATATTAATAGCAGTTTGTAAATTGATTAATTAATTCATCTTGGGTTAATTAGTTAAGGAATCATGAACTTGAAGTCTATGTGAGGACATGCAACAATTTCTCCTTTGATTGAGGGATTTATCCATTAGTTAAAGAGATAAGGATGAGTTGTAATTAGTTGGCTCAGTTAACTGAGTCAAGTCTAGTTAGAATAATTTAACAATTTGTTAAATTAATGAGAGTTCAGTTAGTTAATGCTTGCATGCATGTAACTACTATATTTTAGATAAATGAAGATTCATTCATGGATAACTCATGCATGTCAGTTCAATCAGAGACCCAGTTGAGATCAGATGGAGGGACAGTGTATTATCAGTTGCTAAGATATTCCTTGGTGAATATTCCTTGCATGCAGAAGGAATATTATTCCTTGAGGATTGCGCAGTTGGACCTGAGGCTACAGTGAGTGTGATGAGGCCAATTCACACATGTGATATCATTGGACCCCAATCAAAACTGCGCAAGGAAATAGGAGGCTTGGAGGGCTGAGGAAGATATATTCTATGTCTATTCAGTCTGTGAGCAAGGATTGTTTGATTGCAAAGAGAGCAGGATAAATTGAGAGCTAATTCTTTTTGTAACTTGAACAATATTTCCACTTGTATGATAATACAGAGTTAGGGTTTTAAGTTGGTGCTTTCCCTAGTGTTATATCTTTTGTGTTATGGTTGATTAATTCTCATTCTTAGTTATATCTATTCATTCTTGATGTTGCTCATGTTCGATTAAGCTTCTACTCAATTGTTTGTAGAATTAGATCAAGTGTTTTTCTTTAGTACATTGCATTACTAGGTGACCTACAATGGGAATTTCTACAACTTTTTCTTCTTCTTTTTCTCTTGTTCCAACTTTGGCTTTACTTACTCCAACTTTTGTTTCAACTCCTTTGTTGACTGCCTCCCATCATCCTTAGCCTCTTTCATGATTGTTTCTATCTGCATTGAATCATGACTGTCCAACATTCTTTCCAGTAATTTAGCATCTTTGTTCCATGGATTGAATTTAGCCACAGAATTTTCTTCTCTCATCTTTATTTGGCTGCTCATCTGTGCCAAATCTCCTTAAGTACCTGCAACTAAACCTGCATTCACAAAACACTTGTTAAAATAAAAAACATCAGGCTTCCTTGCCTTATCTTCCTTTTGCAATAATTTAGTTTACTGCTCTATTTCTTTCTCCTCTGTCAGCACATCAGTATGCTTTTTTGAATTCTCAAAAGAACTCATGAGACTGTCCATTAGTATCTCTTCCACACCATCTATCCTAATGATGTTTTCTTGCTCTTATCCACCGTAGTGAACTCCTTCCTTTGCAGTGTCAATCTGCTAAACTTTCATATCCATCTCCTTTTTCTTATGATTGTCATTCATAACAATGTTTTTGTTTTCCTTTTTCAACAATATCTTTTGAACATCTATCCTTTGTTTTTCCAACTCCCTTCCTTGAAAATCTAATTTCCTATATAACTCAACATTTTCAATTGGAGTAGATTTTGGAAATTTCACACAAATTTCCATAGATTCCTCTGTTATTGATAAATCATCAGATGTCCCTTTTTCCTTTGCTAAGTCTTTTGCATAGACTTCTGCTTCCTTAACATCTTTCAGTAGATGTTCTTCTTTTTCACTGACTGTCTCAATAGCTTCCATGGCTATTTCCACTATGCCTATCATCATGTTGGATTGGTGATCCTTTACTATGTTTTCAACTAACATAATCTCTTCTTCAAGTTTGCCTTCAGTCTCTTGTTGTTTATCTTCCCCAAGAGCTATCCTTGTCTCACTATCTGCATTAACATTCTCTTGCACTTATTTTTCACTCATAGACAAACTATCAGTCTTAAAAACATAAGACCCGGTGGTCCCACTTGATGTTTCAACCATCATATCTCCTTGTTGTTCTAAATCCTTCATATGATTAAGAAATTATTCAATGGTATCCTCTTCAATCTCTTCAAGCCCTTCACATGAGACCTATCTATCTCATCTTCTTCTAGAATAGAATTTAGATTCTGCTTGTCTTCTTCCTCCTTTATGACAATATCATCAAATTGTCCTTCTTTACATGCTTCAACTGCAAACATACACAAACTGTTAGATTTAAAACCATGTGACCCATTGGCCTCACCTGAAGTTCCAGTCTTCAAGTCATCATCTTCACTTTCTCCCAGAATTTCTCCCTGTTCTGGTTCACAAATGGACTCTTCCCTTTCCAACTCAACTACCTTGAGTTTTCTCCTCAGCCACTTTACTTTCTTTTGATGTAGCCTTCTATGTATCTCATGCCATTTTACTGGCTTCTTTCTCAATACCAACCTAGTCTCTGGCTTTCCTCAAGTATTCTCTTTAATTCATTGAGTTGTCCTTTCAATTTAGCAACCTCTTTGTCGATTTCCTCTTGACTCATCCTCTTTTCATTTGCCTTGGCATCCTCTTTCTTCACCTTTCTTCTACTATGGCTTCTCTTTGCTATGACTATCAATAGTCATCTTCTTCTCCTCTTTCTTCATGAGCTCCTCAATTATCTGCAACAAGCCTCTGCATCATCTAGTCCTCACTGCAATCTTACTTCACTAAGCTCTTCTAACTCAGTCTTTTGGTAAGCACGGTCCTTTTTTTGGAACCTCCTCTTGAGAAACACCTTTGCTCCTTCTAGGCTTCTACAATCTCTCACTTTCTCTTGAGAAAACTTCAATTGTCCTCTCTGTCCAATCTCTTGTTGGAATCTTGAGGTTCACTGCCACTTTTCCTTCAGAATGTTTCCTTATTCTGTCTTCAAGAACACATGTGGTTCTCCTCTCACAACTTCTCTTGCTATCACTTGTGCATTAGTATATAAACACACATTCTCAATTTAAAACAGAACATAACATATTACCTCACCTTCAAGATCTCAGCATGATCATGTTTCACCATTCCACCTGTACTTTGAATGGATTTCCTCTGTCTCTTGCATCTACAAGTTCTGCTACACATCACCTCTTTATGTGCCTTCCTTTTGTCAGATGAGAATCTGATTCTTCCTTGCCTGCATAAACATATTAACACATACTCTATTCTAAATTCTTTCACATAGAATTCTTTGTTCTGTTTTAACCCCAATTACTTCAATTACAACCTGCTCTGATTAAAAATCTGCTTTGATACCACTATGATGCAAGGTTACCCCTGCACATACCCACAGTAAGCATAAACATGCATAAATACATTTGTCCCAGGTATTTGACTCACAAAGGAGTCAAATCTTCAACCATACATGGTTAAGGCCCTTTTAGCCACAGTTCCTTTTATATCAGAACCAATCACCCCACTTAAACCTCCTATTGGGAGTTAAATTAATCCTCAAGCCTTCATTTATCCATTCATTAAAGTCTTCCATTATATCCTTCTTATCGAGACTCTATCACCCCGTAGAAACTTTTGTTAACCCTTATAAACCCTTAAACCACACATATATAAACTTTCCCTTTCAAAACCTTGGTTCATATATGTTATATCGCATGAAATACTTTATTGGCACTATTTTCCTTCTAAACCCTTTTATAAAGGAATTATGTGCATAAGACACCTTTTTCTGCCTTTCGTATGAATTTTGTACAGATCCCAAGACACCACCCTTATCGCTAATCGTAATCGGCTCCTTCGCATGCACACCACACAACACACACACACACACACACACACACACACACACACACACACATATATATAATATATATATATATATATAGCATCACCTCTCTGACTCCGATATGTGACTACCAGAATCATTAATATATGTTTTAGCCTTAAAAAGGCTCCGCAACACATCTATTGCAAATACATGGAAATAAATTGAAATCCTGCTCCGAACAAATATAGGAGATCTCAAATTCTATGCACCTGCTTCTAATAAATCGTCGGGTCCACACCTTTAGTCGTTCCACATCGCTGCTCCTCTGAACATAGATAAGTCTGATTTATGATCATCGAAGCCTCCAATCAAATCTTGACTGCCCGTTGTATTCTCCGATCTAACAATTGACATTACTCCCCACCACTTAAACTTGCGTGTCTATTCTCCAATGTCGATCTGCACCCAACAGATCTGATGACTATCGTTGATATCGGGTAGATAAAAAGCATGAGGTTTAACCACCCAATAAAGTGGTTTCCTCTTTTCCTCTACTGCCACGCGTCATTTGATGAGTGGAATCGGTGCTCGTCCTTCAATACCGCTTATGGTTTTGAAGTCGCCCGAAATCCACTTTCACTGTTACAAAACTGCCTTCCTTCATTTAAAGTTCGCCAATGCGATATTCTGCTTGCTTCTCAGCGGCATCATCTAAACCGTTGATCTCCCAAATCCAAATGGCTACTGAGCATTGTCACTTTACTCCTTTGCTCTTCCTTTTTACTTAGTTTTTATGCTAAGTCTTCAGTTCTTTTGTGGTTTTTCTCTTCTTCAAATTCTTCAGCCTTTCTCCTGTTTTACTGCACGATTCCTCTTGAGCTTGGCTTTAATCCCTCTAATGGATTCAATGACCCATTATGGTCCTCTGAATTTCTCTTCTCTTGCATAGTTCTTCATAACTCTGCCTTCTGCTTCTGCTGCTCAGCTAGCTCTGAGCTGTATTCTTCTGTGAAATCTCACTTCGCTATTTCACCACAGAGCTTCCCTCTGTTTCCTCAATTGGATTCAAGGATCCATTCATGATTCCTCTGAACCATTTTGCTTCTCTACATCCTTCAGAATTCTACCTGCAACCTGTTACAGAGCCTACGAATTCACAAGTAATTCATTCATGAAATACTCTTTAACACACTGACACAGCCAGGAATAAACATATATATATATAGATATAAACAGTCAATTACATATCTGAGACTCTGTGTCTCTCACAGGCTTGTTCTTCAATATCTTGGCCTCCTTTGAGCTCTGCTCGTAGGCTTACATTTATGCCAGTGAGTTCTGTTCAGCTCATCCTGGTTCGACTACTAAATCTATTGAATCGACTCCTAGATGTAATCTATCTTCTATGTCCACTTCTTACTCATTAAATTCCTAAAATCTCTCTCTTGTTCCTCGAATCATGAACTACTTTAAGATTTGGATTTGACTTCTAAATATTTTGCATTACTAGCCACTCATGTCCTCCTTACTCGAGAGCATTTACAAGATATCTCACACATCTAATTTCATTCCTATTTTAATCACTCAAAGCCTAATATTACATCAATTTATCACTTAGGAATCAAACTTCCTAAAAATACATGACCCCTATGTCTACTTAATTACAATGATTTTCTCTTGGGTTGAATGCTCCTACATCAGTTCCTAAACTAAAGGATTTGACCCTGAGGGAGGGGAAATGGTTATATGGTTTATATGTATCAAGTTTTCAGTCATATTAAGGGTTGGACACCAATGAGTAGACTCTTGAAGCTTGTACATCATCACTTTTTATAGGAAATCAAAGGACAGTTGCAGCTATTATTCAAGAATTCTTGTGTTGTGAGTTTGTGATAATGTTTTCTCTTTGTTATAGCTTTATGTGAATGATAATTTCATCTTATTTCCATATCTATGCTTTTAGTGATTTTCTTAAGAGGTTTTAAATAGAATTCTTACGTTTAAGCTCTATTTTGTTAGGAACTTCATGTTTATGTTACCTATCTTCTGATAAATGAATTCATGCTTGTCATGCTCATTTTGATATTTGCCTTTCCACCCTACACTACATTGACATAACTTGAAAGTATCACAAAGGCATACCTACCCTACTCCTTTATATCTCTTGCAACTGAAACCTTTGATCTTTTGACCTAGTTCCCTGATTTTCATTCTTGATCCAACAAAACCATAAATTTCAAAACCCTAGTGTTGTAATAAGTAGCCTAACACCTTTCCCCACTCCAGTCATCATTGGTTGTGAGCTCATAGAGATATCCCTCTTTGGTTTAGTATGGCTAGCTGTTGAAC
The DNA here is from genome assembly GCA_000404065.3 of Pinus taeda. Classification (NCBI taxonomy): domain Eukaryota; kingdom Viridiplantae; phylum Streptophyta; class Pinopsida; order Pinales; family Pinaceae; genus Pinus; species Pinus taeda. Next base: position 110,580 of record APFE031072060.1, read on the forward strand.
CGTAAGTGGTTTGAGGTTACCTCTGTTGATCTCCTTTCAGCCTTGGGATATTGTGGAGGATAACATTTTGGTGTTGTTCTCAGGGAATGCAAGACCATATCTTCCCTATGAAAGAACAACAAGGATAAGATCTGATTACTGAAGGTGAACAATGATCAGACACAAGAAAGGTTGTGCATCTTTCACCTCGCGACTCTAGTGTCGAAGAATCCAAAGGTTTAGAATTTTCATGGTGACTCCATAGTTAAAAAACTGGTAGTTTTGAAATATTCTTGGTGACTTAGCTATTTTCAAGATGGATTCAACTGCTCAAAGGTATGCTCCTATGAATCGAGTTCATATTCTTGTTTTCCTAAACCAAATTCCTTGCATAGATTAGACAACTAATCTTCCCAAATTTATAGATGGAAATGAGGATGAGGCTATTATGAATCTAATAAAGTTTCATTGGCATATACATAAGCTTGGCATTAGTTTTTATGAGGATTGTTTGATGAAAATGTTTATGGCTACCCTAGAAGGAAAAGCAAGATCATGGTATGAAGGATTGAAGCCAGGTAGCTTATTCTCTCTTAAAGAATTCCACACAACATTCTTTGAGTTTTATGGAAAATCTCATCATCCATTCTTGTTGTTTGAAGATTGTTGTCAATCCTATAAAAACTACATTCGATACCTTGAAGAGACTTTTGCTGATGAAGAATGTCTAGATTATGAAATCATAGAGGCCCTTTATGAATTTTCTTCCCAACATAAAATAACAAAGATTAAATTCTTTGATACAAAGGATCATTCATAGCACACATCAACTCCTTCTTTGCTTGAATATGAAATAGATTTTCATCCTAACAGTCAAGAAGAAATTGGTCCAAGTCAAAATTTTGAACTGTATGTACACAAAACTTAAGCAGTGAACCATTTTATGGCAATGATCATCTACTTTTGCAAGGAAATAGTGAACAAGAAGTTGTTTTCCTTGATTCTTGTGATAGTCAAATTGATATTATTCCTCTTGAAGCACATGAGGAATCAAATATACTTGAAGTGGTTGCTGCATTAAAAGTTTTCCATGAGAATCCAAAACCCTTTCTTTTGGATGAGAGGTATGAAGATAATCATTCACTTGTTTTTTCCATATTGTTCTTTCTCTGAGTTTTTATTTCAAGATCAGGCTTGTGAAAACCAAGATGAGATTTCTAAAGAATGTATGGAACAAGAGATATCAGAAGCCCTTTATGATTTTTCCTCCAACCAAGAATCAACAGCTTTATCCTTGAATGAAACAGATTGGGATCAAAATAGAGAAACGAATTTTCCTGATGTTGAAAATGAAAATCATCAAGCCAATGTTGATTTCTATAATACTCAGTGTTCTCCTCTGTCTGAAGATGAAATAGATCATCTCTTGAAAAGCCATGTTACGGCCCAAGTTAAGGCATGTTTGCAGTGTTCACATAGTCAAGAATGTGTGAGTGAAATTTCTTCCATTATTGAAAATGAAAATCTGGGTTTAAATGATGATAGTCATGAGACTAATGAAACTATACTGGAAGTTGTTGTGAGTAAGTCGATTTGTGATATAGATTTCCTGCAAGGAGATCAGCTAACAGGGACTGTTTTCTTTCATGAAGAGGATAGGGTTGGCATGTTTAATAATCTTGAAGAATGTTTTTTGTTCAAGGATGATTTAGACTATGAATTGGAAGAGTATGAGTCTGAGATAGACAGTATGGCAAAGATAGAATCAGAGTTTCTTATGCTTGCAGAATTTACAGCCAACACTCAGGCAACAAAAAGTCATACTTCCTATGCATTCCTATGGATCAACAACCAAGTATTCTTTCAGAGCAAAATGAAAGGAGTACTTGTATTTTTGCTGAATTTCAGGACAAGGTAACATTTCAGATTTTTAGGGATCCTTACACTATTTTTCTACAGTCAACAGGGAAGATGGATTTTTTTGTATTTAGGGATCATGAACACATGTTTAATGGACACTTGGAGAGGGAAATATTTCATTTTTTCTGCTTGCTCAAGGAAAGTATGAGAAAGATTCAAATAGGTAGCCATTTAATGGATTGGTTACACTGGAGGGATCATTTCACATGATTGTATATATACCTTCAACAGGTGGGCGATTATCATAAGGATTTGAAGCCCGAGGTGAAGGCCCTCAAATCTTAATGGTCTGCTGCCATAAGTAAGTTCAGTCAGTAGTCAGATTTAGAGTTAAGTCAATTTTTGCAGTGTGTCAAGTCGAAGTCAGTTAGTCAGTTAGTTTTCAATTTTCAGTTTTCTCTTTTTGTTTTTGACTCCATGCCCAATGGATTAGGCTAGTTGGTCTATGGTGTTATTGACACCTCCTAAATGAGTTGCCATCCCCTATTGGAGCCAATGTTAGTGTATGTCAGTCGTGTCAGTCACCAGTGATCAAATATGCTCTTTCAAATTTTTCTCTAGGGTCTTAGGTCAACATTTTTATGGTTTTATTAGGTATTCAAATAAAAATTTAATCATTCATTGGTGTGTCTAGGTCATTATTAATATCTTCATTCTCACAGTCAATAAATGATTTCATGTTCAGGTCATCATTTCTCAGTAATGTGTCTTGGTCATCATGCTAGTCATCATTCCATTAGGTCAGGCATACAAAATGTCATGTAAAAGGTCATAATTACCACCTAGGTCATCATCAAAGAGAGCAGTAATAGGGATAAATGAACTATTGGGTTCCTAAAATACATTTGATCCTTTATGCATATCTAATACTGCATACTTAAATGTAAAAGTTGTTGCACACTATATTGTTTTTTAGATTCTCAATAATATCAATATGTCATGCCATGACATATGCACAAAAGTGATTTTGAGCTTATAAAATGCCATTCAAACATTTCCCTACTCACTTAATTTGTATCAATCTCCTACCTATCATCGAATGCCTTCCAAGCAAGCTCAACATTCATTCCTACTCTCAAAGTGCATTTCAAACCCTCTCGCTGCGTTTTGCGCCATTTCCTTGTGTTTTTTTGTCCTCTCACTATGTTTTGTGCTCCATGCTGCATTTTCTGCAGAACACTGTGTTTTAATCAGTGTGAGCCAAAGGAACATCTCCTATTTCTCTCTATAGCAAGTGAATGCCTCTCCTGATCAATACAAGTAAGTTCAAAGCAATCACCACCTCCAGAGATCACATTTTTTAGTTTTTGGGTGTGGAACTCTCTCCTAGGGTTTCCATGATACGTTTTCTTATTTAACTCCATGGTTTGATTCACACATAGTAAAAATAGATTCCATGTACATTATACCCTTCCCCATACTTAAATACACCTTCTTATAAATTTCCTTACCCCTCCTTCCTCATTTCCCTAACCCTTAGACCTTACCCTAGCTTCTACGCTGCATATTTGGCAGTTTTAGGGTTAGGTCTGTGTTTAAATTCCCTACATCAATACCTTCACTATTTTTACAATTTTCCAGCTCCCTAAGTCTAATAACACACCTCCCTACCTCCCTAATTTTTCTAACCCACATATCTTTTCCCTAACCCCTTCATCCCCTCACGTAAATACACTAATCCCAATCCCTTGCTGCCTCTAAAAACTTTGTTTTCCTTCTCTCTTACACTAGGGTTTTACTTTGAGATTATAAACAATGGAGGGAGGAAAGAAGCCATATAATAAAGGAGATCAGGTATCAAGGTTTGATCCACTTGACACCATAAAATTGATGTCTTCAGGATTTTCTAGCCAATGTTTTTAAAAGGTGGGTTGTTTAGGGTTTTGTGAGCAAATTCAACAAGTAGGATATCATGCCAAGTTAACCAGTCTATTTGCCACAAAACTTAGGAGTGATAAGGTCAACATTGCAGGGTTCAACTTCATCATTTCAACTAAGGCCATAGCTACAGCTACATGGATACCAAACAGTGGAGAAAAATGGTTCAAACACTCAGATTTGGATGTTCTAAATTATAAAGATTTCACAAAAATTCAGTATAAAGAGGTTCCCAAGAGTGTTTTTCCTTTTGGACTGATGCTTGAAAATTTTTCTTCATTAATGAATTTTATTATGAAATATTTTACATGTGAGGGCAGGTTTTCAGCAGTGTATAAGTATCATATCGGATAATTGATGCACTTCACCAGTGTAAATCCTCTCAACCTACCCCACTAACTCTAATGAAATTTAGTTAAGATGGAAAAGAAAGTGAAAAATAGAAAGGATGATCACCAAGCTAGTCTCTACCACCATGCTTTAATTAAAATCGTTGTCCCACACTAGCTTGAATTAAGAACATCACATGGGAAACCTTCATGTAGTCCTTATTTTTTCTGCATTCTACTAGTAGGCCTACTAGCCACAACACACCACCAGCATTATCCAAACCAAGGGAGGTTGGCTCATCTAGCAAAGTTTTAGTGAGGATGACACCTAGGGTAAAAATCATTTAGACCTATATCAAAGGGAAGAGGCATGTGTTGCTCCTAGAGGAAAGGAAAGGGCCAAGCCTACTTCAGTTGACAGGGAAGCATCCTCACATCACCATGAGACTTCATTCCATGAGAATATTCATGAAAAAAAGGGAAAATCATTGAAGCAACTTGTCATGGAGAAAGATAATGAGATTAGAGGTTTGAAAGCTGATTTGGCTAAATCTAACTTCATGATTGCATTTTTGCAGTAGGAAAATAGGCAACTAAAAGTGAATCAAATGCTGATGTCAAAACCTAGAATGGGTGTAGAGGATGAGCTAGGCAAAGGTAAAAAAATCATTGGTTTAGAGAAAATGGAGGACACTGAATTTCAAGTCAAGCCAAAGAGGCCTAGAAGCAAGGACATGAACAAGAAAGTGGATGAAATGAGTGATCCATGTACTCCTTTAGAGCGGCAAGACATTAACAAATCCATTGAACAAGATTTTGAGAAACATAGTATTTACTGGATAAATTTAATTTCTACTTGGAGAAACTCCTTGAAAGGGCCAATATGGCCACCAAATTGCAAAGGCACATGGCTATACGTTATTACACCAGAAACAAGCTTTCCCAAATCAAAATTCAAAACTTGAAGAGAAAACTAAAGGAAACCCTAAATCAGCAAAACAATGGGGACAAGCTTGAGTTGTTGCTTGAGGCTTCACTCATAGCTTGAAGAACCATTACGTAGCTTCATGGAACAAATTTCAAACATTTTGAACAAATTTTGGACTTTTTTGAAGATTTTGGGCATTTTGGAAATTTTACACAGTTTTTGGGTAGAAAAGGTAGCATGTCCCATGCTACGTTTTTGCTAGAGGCCTCCAAATCATGAAAATTTTGCATTTTTGGATTCCTTATGACCTACACATTGAATTTATGTAACCGAAGGTCCATGTTAGAAATTTCTTCTAGGTCAAAACGTAGAAAAAGTACCAAAAAAAATGCCTTTCTGCCATGTTTTTCAGAGGCACGCTACATTTTTGGAGTAGTTGTGGGAGAAATGGTTTTTAGAGATATAGAAGCAGTCGTTTTTAGTGCTTGAAGATGCTATTGTGTAGTAGACAGGCAAATATTTCTCCAACATTTTTCAGATCTTGATTTGGAGCTTAGGAACTCCTTCAAAAGTCACTTACAAGAAACACACTACGTTTTTTCCAGGCACACTGCGTTTTCAGGCAATTTACTATGTTTTTGCCTTCAACTGATTTTTCTAAATTTGCTTAGTCCAGTTCGACTGTTCTGCTTAAATTATTCTTTTATGAGTTGAAATGATGTAATATGAGGTAAATAATATTGTTATAGTAATTTTCATGTAATTTTAGGCCTCATTTATGAGGAGCAGTTTAGTCAAAGTTTAAAAGGAGGATTTGTTTCAACCTCCCTAGACATTAGGGTTTGTTGAGCACTTCATGTAATCAATTCCTAAACTGAAGGATTCAACCCTGATGGAGGGGAAATGGTTATTTGGTCTATATGTATCTAGTTTTCGGTCATATTAAGGGTTGGACATTAGTGAGTAGAACTCTTAGAGCTTGTACTGCATCACTTTTTACAGGAAATCAAAGGACAATTGTAGCTATTATTAAGGAATTCGTGTGTTGTGAGTTTGTGATAATGTTTTCTCTCTCTTATAGTTTTATATGAATGATAATTTCATCTTATTTCCATATCTATGATTTTAGTGATTTTCCTAAGAGGTTTTAAATATAATTCTTAAGTTTAATCTTTGTTTTGTTAGGAACTTCATGTTTATGTTACCTATCTTATGATAAATGAGTTCATGCTTGTCATGCTCATTTTGATCTTTGCTTTTCCACCCTACACTACATCGACAAAACCCCAAAGTATCACAAAGGCATACCTACCTTTCTCCTTTATATCTCTTGCAACTAAAACCTTCGATATTTTGACCTAGTTCCTTGATTTTCACTCTTGATCCAACAAAACCATAAATTTCAAAACCCTACTACTGTAATAAATAGCCTAACATATTTTCCCACTCCAGTCATCATTGGCTATCAGCTCATAGAGATATCCCTCTCTGGTTTAGTAGGGCTAGCTACTGAACCCTAAGTAGTTTGAGGTTACCTCCATCGATCTCCTTTGAGCCTTGGGATATTGTGGAGGATAATAGGTTCCAAGATTGAAACATGTAATACGATCGATTTCAAGCATAGCATGCTTGAAATCATGTAATGCATAAATACCACATTGGAGGGGAAAGGAAGGCCAACAAGACTTCTTATATTCATTTAGGGCCTTGATTAACCCATCCCCTATAGTTTGGTAGGAAATTTCCCTAGCAAGCAGTTTATTTGTTACATACCATGGGTGAACATGGGGAGGTGCTATGCTTCCATAGACTCAGACATAAGTAAAAACTTCTTCCCCAAACCATCTTCCTATTGGTAAAAAATATATTTTGGCCTCATTAGACAATCTTGAGGCCCTTTTGTCAAAAACGGCTTGGTGGATGGGTAGCATAACTCCTTGCAAATCTTTTAGAAATGGGTGTGGAAATTGGATTCCCATATAATTTTATGGTATATGTGGATGTGAATGGGATCTTGAATAGTCCATTTCCATCCCATGGTTGGGAAACTGGTAGTGAAAAAGACTGCATCCATAATGTAGGCACTCATGAAAAATGGTGGGACTGTTTTGGTGGTGACATACTAGTGTTGTCTAAACTCTACGATTTGGGAAGCAATATTATTAGACAGGATAGTGCCCCAATCCATTGTAAAAGAATTTACTGCAACATTAATTAGGGGAACCCACTCAACAAAGAACTTGTTGTATCATCATGCCCAAACAATCTACACATCATAGCTGCGATATAAGAGTAGGGAGTAGCAAGAGACGATATAGAATACATACCTGATTTCTCATGCTCGCGCTTGTTCTAATTGGACCTCTATTATTTAATAGGGTCTGGTGGCACATCACTTTCACTTGCAAATTTCTCAAGAAAGGATTTTTGATATACTTTCTGTGAGTTTGGTACATGCTAAATTCTCTTCCAGTCTTCTTCTATGAAGGACCCTATAACTGTTTTCCTTGAAGTCTAGAACGTCTGATCGGTAATGTTAATATTTTCAATTATCCATTTAACAATATCAGTGTAAGGCATAATCTTGGGTCTAACAACAATTCTATGAACAAAAGAGTTAGCAGCTAGAAAGTGGGAGGCTTTAGAAGAGGTAGTAGCATATGTTGTTGCTACTCTTTTAATTATCCTAGGACCCTTGCTCTCTAGCAATTGGTACATGGATTCCCATGAGGAAGTTCCGCTGTTAATTGTGCACGTTGTATTTGAGAACAATGGGGGAATTTCTATTACATCAAGATCAGAAGATTGTGAAGCCTCCATAGTTTTATTTCCTTTCTTCAACTTAGTCATCCTGATACACAGTTCTTTGTCAGGGTAAACCTACGAATTGAGAACATAGAGAAATGAAGAGAAATAGCCATGAAATGTGGAAACATACAAACATACAAGGCTTTGAAATGACTAAAAGGAGAGTTTAAATGCAAATCAATCTAAACAGGCCATCAAATCACCTTGGGATTTGAAATCATAAATATCGTTAGAATTATTTAAATAATTGAAACCATGGCTTCATGTGGTTATTTATTATCCATTAATATATGGAATCACCAAAACCTTTCAATCGGTAAATAAAACGTATTTTCATGTACTTTGCCAATATGCGATAGCGATATTACTATATCAGTTCATTAGGTATGAGAGACGTGAGATTGCGATAATCGCAATATTGCAAATGGATGTTTTGGGTGTAGCGGAGAATGGATATGGCGAAAGGCTTTGCGCGATTTCAAAATCGCGAGACATGACATGGCATTACAATGAGTCCAAAGGATTATTAACAAGCGCGTCTTATATTTTTAGTTATTTGGTCTTATGACTTTCTTTAAGCACGCCTTTTAAGAAATAACTTTATCGCAATTGGGAGGAATCGGAAGTAGAACAAGTGAGGAGTTTTTGATAATATGCAATTTAACCAGATGCAATATGTTTATATACTATGCTCACTATTTTATCAGGTCTGGTTCGCTTATCGCATTACTCAATGGGAGTGTTCCTCTACCTTTTCTATATCGTTTTCGTTATAAGTTTGTGATGCAAGAAATTTCCACCGTGAAGTGATTTTGTTGACACTTAAGCTTTTTAAGGAATAGAGATGATAGGTTCTTGGGGCTATTCTTTATCGCATCGCACATTTCGAAAGGATAAAAACAAAGCATTTCTTCTTTGAGACTTTGTGATATGCGATATCATCGGGATTGTCTTTAAGGCAAGTTTTATTCAAGTTGTTTGGGGCCAATTGGATATGTTTATTAAAAATCAAATTTATTCTTTCAAAAACCCTAAATTATGCTATTTTCCTATATTTTTCAATTTTTAAGGGTCCCCATTTATTTATACAATAATTTACTAAGATATTTATATATAAATAAATGGGGGGTTGTTGATTAAGACAACAATACTCCAAGCACCTAGCGATATAATCAACCACTTATTTCTTCATGCTTGGCCAAGAGTATTGCTTCTTAACTACCGAGATATTTTTTGATACCTTGGGTGCCTACCATAAGGCACTCTATGCATTTCATTTGACACTAAATTTTTTATCCCTTGAGAATTTGACACATAAATCCTACCTTTATACAAAATGACTCCATATTCTTCCATTTCATGATCCCTGTATTTGGGCTGTACTCTGCTTTGTCGTAGGCTACTTTTCATTTCCATATATTGTTTAATATCAATTCCTAGCCTCTAAAATTATGATTTTTAAATCATGTTTATATGTGCTTATGGATATATCATGCAATACATGCACCCTCCTATTGAGTGCATCAAACACTTTATTTTCCTTTCCCTTTATGTGCATAATTTTGAATTCATAATCAGCCAAAAATTGTAGGCATATGATTTGTTTGGCATTTAAATGTGGATTTCTAAAAAAATTCTTTAACCAATGGTGGTCAGTTCTTAACTTAAACCTATTTCCCATGATGTCATTCCTTCACTTCTTCGAGGCATATATAATGGCTTCCAACTCAAAATCATGAGTAGCATAATTATTTTCATGCTCCTTAAGCTTCATGGATTCATAACATATCACATGCTCATTATGCATGAGAACTCCCCCAAGCCCTTATTTACATGCATCTTTACACACAAGTGACAAGAAAGTCTTCATCTGGGTCATGTATGTTCAATATAGGTGTAGTTGTTAACAACCTCTTTAAATTTGGAAACACCTCTTCAAATTTATTAGACAATTCAAATTTTACACCTTTTGTTTGCAAGGGTGTAATGGGACCCATTAAAATCCATTATCTTTGTCACAGTTTTGGGTGCTAGGCACTCATTAACTATTATAATATTGTTGGGTCTAATACTATCCCTTATTGTGAAATAATATGACCCAAATAATGTTTTTTTATGATAAAATGAGCACTTACTCATCTTGGAAGTACATGTAGCACCATCCTTAAATGTTGTTCATGCTCTTCCTCATATTTGGAATATATGAGGATATCATTAAAAAACACAATAACAAACTTATCTAAATAATTATGGAATATGCCATTCATGAGGCACATGAAAACACCTAGTGCGTTAGATAACTTGATTGGCACCACTATGAACTCATAATGCACATATCGAGTTCAAAATGTTGTCTTACTGATGTCATCTTGCTTAATCCTTACCTAATGATACCCTAACCTTAGATAAATTTTATAAAATACCTTAGTTCCCCTGAGCTAGTCAAACAAATCATCTATTATGGGAAATGGGTACTTGTTATTCAATGTGACTTTGTTCAACTAAAGAAAGTCAATGCACAGTCTCAATGTGCCATCCTTTATTTTTACAAACAAGATCAGGGAACGTCATAGTGATATACTTGGGAGTATGTACCATTTCCTTAAGAGGAATTCTAGCTACATATATAATTATTTTATTTATGGTGTGCTCATCCTGTATGGAATTTTCAACACTAATGCAAATCCAAATATCAAGCTCTTTTAGGTGGTAACCTGATCCGGATTTAAACAGGAACGCAACCAATTACAGAGATAATCATATACACAAATATGCAGCGGAAATAATACTTCATTTCATTAATGGAAAATACTGAAATATGCTTACAATCAGAAATG
>APFE031072060.1:132470-144053 GCA_000404065.3 Pinus taeda
CATCAATCTCCAAGTGGAATCAAGAACTATCAGAGAGAGGACACTAATAAAAATCCCAGAAGCTGACTCACCCCCCTAAATCATCTATATATGGATCCCTCATCACAAAGATCCAAAGGCTGGAATGTTGTATCTTGTAAGGAAGTGTTGTTGGTTTCCTAGTGCAACATCATAGTGTTGGGTGATCTAAGATTTTCATGAGGTGAAGAAGGGCTTTAATGCTGAGAGGATGACGCTGGGTCAGAACAATTGGTTGTAATTCTCTTTGCTATTCTTGATATTAATAAAGTTATTCAAGTTTTCCTCCACATTCTTGTATGTTTGATGATATATAAATTTGTGTGGCCAATACATATCTGGTCCTATATTGCTTATCATTGTAGATCTCTGTTCTTCGATAGTATTATGCTGCTTTGATTCCACAGGTGCTCTTTGAAGCTGGGTAGAAGAAAGAGGAGCGGCAAAGATCTGTCAGAAGGGAGAGGAACTAAGCAAGGAACCAAGCACAAGACTGAGGTTGGTGTCCTTTGCTCCCCTCTTATCTATTTCTCATAAAGGAAAGCTATAGTAGTTTTAGTTTGTTTGTTTCTAAGATAGCTACTAGTCTTAGTGGGACTCGTAGCTCCGAGTGGACACTAGATTTCCCGATAACAAATAGGACAACATATGTCTATTTCTTCAATGAAGGTGAAGGCAATGGAACCAAATATGTATGATGGTACTATATGTGTGAAAGTGATTTGCAATTTATGTTGGGATGCAGGGAAGTATATTGGATAGTTGGGTACATGAAGGCACAGGAACCAGATATGTATGATGGTACTAGATGTGTGAAAGTGATTGGAAATTTATGTTGGGATGTGGAGAATTATCTTGGACAGTTGGGTACATGCCTAGAGGAGAACAAGGTAGGAATTTTTGCTACATATTTGACATGTAATGTGACGTTGTGGTGGAGGACTAGGGCAGAGGAGATTGTTGTTGGTGAAATCTAGGATGATATCACTTCATGGACATATGTGAAGGAAACCTTGCACATGAAGTTTGGACTAAGAGATCAGACTTGGAATGCAAGTATTGAGTTGAGGATTTTAGAAAACTAGTAGCATACAAAGCTATATACATGAGTATTTGAGACTCATGCTGGAGATCAAGTGTATGTTATATGGATACATGTAGTTTAAATTCATGGTAGGATTACGGCCATGGGCATTGATAGAAGTGAGAAGGAAAAATGTTTGAATGCTTGCAGAAGCAATTACTAAAGAAAATAAGCTCTTATATCTCCATGCAGGTGGGAAGTCATAAAGAAAATATTAGGGTGGTGATAGAGGCAAGAAGAAGAAAAACAAATGAAAAGGGAAGTATTTTAAGGAAGATCAACTAAAGAAAATCAAATTGGGTAAGGAGAAGAAGTATCTTTCATGTTGGTTATGTGGAGAATATCATATGGTGAAGAATTTTCCAGGGAAACATAAAGTATTTGCATTATAGTAGGAAAATAAGCCATTTGTAAGAATGAAGCAGGTTTTGGGTGTAGCTTCATAAAAATGTCGAAGAAATTAGCTATGGCTGATCTTCATAATCCTTCATGTATTTATAATGCTATTTAAAAACATGCAATTAAATTAAATTTTAAATGAGAAGAAATAAACGAAAGGAAATCAACAATACCATAACTCATACACATGTATATAACATATTTACCATAGATTACTACCCAACACAATGTAAGCAAGTATTTAGGTAAAATATGGGATAAGGAACAAGATGTAAACAAATATACTTACCAAGAGTTGTTTCCCACCATTATTTATGTGATCTTGAACACTTTAACAAATATGAGTAAAAATGTAAATGTGTAGACTTACTATAATTTTATTTACAAAGAGATGTGATTTAATTTAACACTTTAATAAATATGAGTAAAATTGTAAATGTGTAGACTTACTTTAACAAATACGAGTAAAAATGTAAATATGTAGACTTACTAGAATTTTATTTATAGAGAGATGTGATTTAATTTTAGAGACATGTCTTTTTCATTTTACACATTCACTTATCACACATGCGTCTCCCTCTTACACACATGATCTCACATATCCTAATTTTATTAACATTTGTGATATTTACTTTCCTTTCATGGTTATTGGCTGAATTTCTGAAGTGTGATTGCTTGATGAAGATAAAAAAATAATAATTATAATATATATTCACACACAATTACCATAGTTTAAAAATAAAATACTTGTAACAATTGTACTGAAAAATCAACATGGTATAAGAGCTTTGGTGAAGCAAGGAAGTTGAATATCACATCTAAGCATATGCAAGGAACTAAGTGTATTTATGTCTGCCAACAAAGCTAAATATTGAGGCCACATGTTCAAAACAAGGCTATTATATGCATATGTGCTAGGCTTGGTTGATATCATGTGATTTGTCTCTAATGAAAGTTCAAGGACTTGTGTTAGAGGGAATAATTTTGGCAGAAAGAATTTCCTTTGGGAGAAGTCATACTAGCTTCTGAGAGAGTAGATCTCTAAGTTAAAAATTATGGGTTTTCATTGACATTGTCAAGCTAGATAGTTGATATGATGGAAGGTTGTAGTGATAGTGAGAGTAGCCAAAATTACCATAGTAGGATATGTCTCACTATGAGAGGGAGCACCTAGTGATGATGATAGGGAAGTAGGTGTGGTGATAGACACAATAAAAGAGTTGGTGTACTCGCATGGTACAATTGGTCATGGAAAATTCAATTGTATTTTGAGATTTGTCTCAAATAGCGAAGTAGAGTTGTAGATTCAGATTAGATAGAAAGTGCTAAATACAAAAAGAGTTCATGAAGATATTGTTTCAGTCTAGGCTCCATTATGAATATGAGCATGAAGTAGACATTTTTCACACTTTGTATTGTAGTGGCCAAGTATATTGCATTTGAATTGAAAAATTGAGAAGAAATATGGCTTCAGAGGCTACTTGCAAGATTGTCTTGATCAGGTGAAAGTGACGACCATAATAGGTTGAGAGCACCTTGAGATATAGTACCAAAACATGGTACAAAAGAAAGATATGGCTCCAGTTCTACAGTCAAGCATGTTGACCGAGGACGAATTCTGTATACTTTGAGGACAAGCTTGAAATGATTGAGAATGCCTCTCTTAGTAAGAGGGAGTGATGAGATAGTAGCATCAAGGATAAACATTCTCTCTAGATCACAGTGACTAGGAGAATGGTCTAGATTGTTGATATGATAACATCAGGGGACATACATTCTACCTTAGGAGAATGGTTTAGTAGGGGTCAAACGTTACACCTTGAGAATTTTCTGAGAGAGGGAAGACATTATTCCCAATGTAACACCCTCCTCCCAAATTTACCTAAGTTAATTGGTCCACCAAGGGTTATAGCTCCAAATATCACTCTTATGGTTTGTGATGCTACACTCATGGCCTAGGGCAACCCCTCCTTCCAGACCTAGTCCAAAATTTAAAAAACAGTGTTTTATCCCTTATACGTGACATTGCCTTGAGTTAAACGTGTGTATACGCGGGTAGGCATATACCCCACCCGCGTATATGTATTAAAACACTTAAAAAAATATAAATCTCCTTAATTTCGGGCAGAGATCGCGGGTTTTACCTGTTGATCACCTGTTAGTGCCCGTGGCCCAACTGTTCCCAACCAACTCCCAACTAAAAAACTACTTTGGGAGAGGTATAAAAAGACCTCAAAGGGAAGGCCTGAGGGAGGAGAGAAGAGAGAGAAAGGTTATTATACTGAGATTTTTCCCCTGACCAGGTCTGAAGACCCTTGTGCCTTCTGCACTTCCCCCATTTGTACAGGAAACCCTTGTTTCCTTGTGTGTTGATGTTCATCCACTATTTATGACATTATGGAGTAAGTCATGGAAGGAGTTTGCTAAAGGCTTGAGGCTGGACGGATCCGGAAGGAAGCTTTGCTTGGAGCCTGCGAAAGGTGACTCAGGTGAAATTATTCCCTTTATGCATTTTATTTGTCTATAATAAAAGAAACACGTCTTGGTTCCCGATATAAATCTTCTTTATGTTTATGATATTCATGTTGGAATTCATATGTGAATGGTTGTTTAAAGTTCATAACTAACTACCTTCCTTTATAACATGAAGATGATTTCTTTATAAGTTTTTGTCCATATACTGCTGTGTTCTTTGGAATTGGTTGTTTTGCAGGACAAAGGAGCAAAAGGAACTTGAAGAAGGTTTCAGACCCTAAAGGACCTTATCAAACGTAGGACCTAAGGTATGCCCCTCATACCATAGAATTTGCTTATAATAGCATAATGGCTGTGTGAATGTGTGTTTCTCTTTATAGACAACTTTCAGTCTGCTAGGGTTTCAACCCAAAAAGCCCTAGGGGAACATTTCCCTCAATAGAATTGGCGACTCCACTGGTGAATTATAAAAGGGATTTTGGACTCACCATTTTTACCATTTGGGTTTGAGAGCAAAGATTTGGAGCAAAAGGAGCAAACTTCCCGTATACCAAATTCGACCGTTCAAATTCTTAAAAAACCTCCAGGTAACTCTTATACTTAGCTTGCAATTGATTGTGACTGGTTTTAAGATTTTTTATTAATGTTTCACCATTGAATTTTTTGCCCAAAATTTCACTGCGGCGTATACGCAGGTTGCTAATATGAAACCCGCGTACACGCGGGCCCTATATGTGACTGTGTGCACAGGGACACGCGTATACGCTGCGAACCAATTTTCAACAAAAACTAACGGTTGAAAATCATTTTTTTCTCAGAATTCCGGTCACTTGGCGTGAAAGAGAGCACACAGCGGTGGATAATGAATTCATGAATGATCCTGAAGCCTTGGATGCCCTACGGGGATGTGGTTTGCTCAAATTCTTCAAACTGTCGAATATGAAAGCAAACATACGTCTTCTTGAGATGCTCATTGATTATTGGGACGTCGAGGAGGAAGCCTTTATGATTGACCAGATGCCACTCAGGGTAGAAGTGGAGGATATCTATTTCATCATGGGCCTTTCCCAAAGGGGAGAGGTAGTACATTCCCGGGGCAGGACACGAAGCAGTCTCACAATAGAGGACTACGTACAGATATATTGCCCGAGACATCCCAAGAAGGTTGGGAGCCATATTTCTATCTTACATGTGGCGAGTTTATCACTGAGGATAATCCTATTCACCATAGCTCGAGTGAACGGATCGTCCTCTCTGCATCATGCATCACAGCTAACCATGAGCGTGGTAGTTGACTGTCTCACTACTGTGTTCAACTGGTGTACTCCTCTTCTGGCCAACATGAAGAGCCAACTCACTTTTATCAAGAGGGGATAGACGAAAAACTTTGGATATGGGACTATCCTGTGTACTTTCTTTTTCGAGAAGGTTCCCGCACTCCGCCCTAGGGTAACAGTTTCCATCAGCACCCCACGAGATGCACGCTTGGGCCGGTGGGCTGATCTAATGAAATGTCTGGGGGGTGGGGAGGTCCCAAGGACTGCCTTTGACGATGACTTCGTCGTCTGGTGGGATCAGCAGATCATCGCCGTAGATGACTACCCCTATGCTGGGCTGGATTTCCGAGGAGATCCTGACCTAGCATTACCACCGAACGTAGCATGGGGCAAGATTGGTAAGAACTTTTGATTTTATGTTTTTTTTTGGATTTTTCAAATATAATGATGCATTTTGAAAAATATTTTTGATGGGATTCAAATGACTAGTATGATGATCATGTTCCAGATATTGGGCCAATACGACCAAATGGGTTCCCACGGCATGGACGGCGTGGTCGAGGAGCCGAAGAGGCGGCTGCTGATATAGAACGAACTCTAAATAACGTCCAATGACACTTGACGAGACTGAGCTGCCGAGTACCGATGGCTGCCATAGAGGATCTTCCTGAGGATATGCAGCGTCATGTGGTTGGCATGCCACGTGACTGGGTTCACACTTTTCGGCGTGTGGCCAATGCGATAGTTACCTACTTGGCCTCTCATCCTGAGTCGGGGCATTAGATATGCCAGACATGATTATGGGCATTTGAGTCCCAATTTTGTATATATTTGGACATATGTACACTCGAGATGCTTTATGATAATATATATATATATATAATTATATATATATTATATATTATATTATATATATATATAGTATTATATTATATAGAGATATATATATATATATATATACTATTATATTATATATTATATAGTTCGACTTTTGATGCTTGATTTTTTGTGATGAATGATTGATGTTGCCAGTCTAATGCTTGTTTTTAGCGATAGAATCAGCTAACCAATTATGAGATCTTGGAATGTGCAAATAATTAATATAAACAAATGATCTTTGCAACAACCTCACCCTTAAATACTGGCGATATAAACATGGATCCCTTACGCGATAAATGTTGTTTAATTGTGACACTATCAATTGAGAATCAAGATAAGCTACCAACGAGTCGATCTCGTGAGAAATTGCCTCGGATAGTAAATTAATAACGGCGGTATACTCAGCCATATTATTTGAAGCAGGACCAATGCATACGCCTCTTGATACCATCAATTGACCAGTTTGATAATAGAGTACCCAAGTTGTAGAAGCGAGATTCCGAGTGTGCCGACTAGCACCATCGACGAACCCAAAATAGACCAAGTCATCCATCAACACCTACCACAGCAGACCAAAAAGTGTTGATATCAAAACCTCTCAATGATATATGTACAAATATACATAATGTACAAAGAAGCCATTGCCTAACTCCTACTTAAGCAAAGTACTTCTTTAGGTAGAGCCCGTTTTGGGGCTCCGCTAGCTTGTTTCCCTCAAAATCGATTAACTCACGACCCTTTTTCTAAAACTCGTTTAATAATGAAAGGACCGTACCACATAGGCTTAAAGTTGCCTACCCCCAAGGTGTCTTTATCTTGGTTATAGACGAAGACAAGGTCACCTTCAGAAAATACTCGAGGATGGACAAATTTATCATACTGTGTTTTAACCCTTTTCTTATGAACCTCATTCATCGTGGCAGCATCTCGACGCTGCTCATCGAGATGTTCCAAGTGAAGGAGGCGCTATTCGAGACTCGAAGTCTCTGGAAGGATCTCAATAGCTAACTTAAGAGATGGAATTTCACATTCAACCGGAAAGATAGATTCCATCCCATAAACCAACTGAAAAGGTGTAAAACCAGTAGCAGTATTCACGGAGGTCCGGGATGCCCAAAGAGCCGAATACAACATAACGTGCCAATTGGAATGATTTTTGTCGATTGTCCGTTGGAGGATCGTCTTAAGAGTTTTATTGACTGTCTCGACCTGTCCATTGGCCTGAGGATAATAAGGAGACGAATGCTCCTGCTGGAAACCCAATTTGAGAGCCAATTCAGACATCAGTTGATTCTGGAAATGACTACCATGATCAGTGACAATCTCTCTCGGGATACCGAATCTTGAGATAACCTGATTGAAAAGGAACAATGATGCTGTGTCACTATCGTTTTTATAAGTGGGCATGGCCTCGGCCCACTTCGTAAAGTAGTCTACAGCCACGATAATGTACCTGTGATTCGACGTTGAAGGTGGATTACAAGTTGTAAAATCAATACCCCAATTAGTATAAGGACCGACGGTGACAACGGGAAAAAGAGGAGCTGGATGAGCATGCATCTTCCGAGTAAAGATTTGACAGGGGTGACAGCATTTGACCGCTTCCATACAGTCTTTAAAGAGTGAAGGCCAAAAATAGCCGACACGTAAGATGCGTTGGGCTGTAGCAAGCCCTGATAGATGACCACCACAAGCTCCACTATGGCAGTCATTTAGCACTGTCTCTGCTTCCTCTAAGGTTAAACAACGCCGAAGGATTGAATTAACCCCTTGACAGTATAAGGTATCACCAATGATAACATAAGTTTTAGCCAGGTGACGTAATTTTCGACGTTCATCCTTGGAGAAAGTAGAGGGAAACTTCGAAGTCTAGAGATAGACAATGATATCTCCATACCAAGGGTCAAGTGAAGAGATGAGGAATAAATGTTCGTCAAGAAAACTTTCCTCATAAACAGTATCCTCTCCACAAGGCATCTCATAAATTAGCTCAGCGAAAACCATAGATTTCTTAGACTTGGCAGACAAGAACTTGAGATCAAATTCTTGCAAGATGGCTATCCATCTATTATATTTGCCCCCAATCACTCACCTACTGAGGAAAAATTGAAACGGATTGACCGCTGCTAAGACAAAAGTTTTGCGCAGCAGGATATAATGACAGAGCCACTGGACAGCATGAACAGCTGCCAAGGCCAACTTCTCAACCAGAGAATAGCAAAGTTCATGACCTATTAAGCCTCGGCTCAAATAATAAATCACATGCTCGGTGAGAGCATCATCCTCCTGAACGAGAACCATACCAATGGTTGATTCTGCTGCAGTGAGATATAAAGGAAGTCTCTCCCATAATCTAGTGGACTCAAAAGCGGGGCAGAGAGTAGTGCCTTTTTCAAAGCATCAAACGATCATTGCGCAAAGTCGTCCCATACAAATGGAACTCCTTTCCGTAGCAAACACATGAACCCTTTAGTGATCTCGACATAGTTTGCTATAAAATGTCTTACGAAATTAGCCTTCCCTTGAAGACTTTGAAGTTGTCGAATTGAGGACGGGGGAGGAAACTGAACTATTGCCTCAACCTTGAAGGGATCAACCCGAATCCCTTCATTTGACACAATGAACCCTAACAACCGACCAGACGTAACCGTGAAAATGCACTTGTTGGGATTCAACTGGATTTTATAAAAATGACGTCACTCGAAAACCATTTGAAGATGACTAGGGTGATCAGTTCTCTTTCGAGAACGAGCAGCGAGATCATCCAAGTATGCTTCAATGACATGTTTGATGTCGTGGAAAGCATATGACATGGCCTACTGAAAAGTGGCTCCAACATTTTTAAGACCAAAAGGCATCTTTCTATATGCAAAGGTACCCCAGGGACATATAAAGGCTGTCTTATGTCGATCTTCAGGACAGATAGAAATTTGATTATAACCAGAAAAACCATCCATGAAGGAAAAAATCTCATTACCCACACGCTCGTCGATAATCTGATCAATGAATGGCATGGGGTAATTATCTTTCAGACAAGCCTTGTTTAGGTCCCTAAAATCGATGCATACTCGAATTGTTCCTTGCTTTTTATCCACGGGGACTGGATTAGAAACCCAATCAGTAAGAGGAACAGGGTATATGAAACCCGCCTTTAGCAGCTTCTCCACTTTAGCTTTGATAGTTGTTTCTTTCCTAGGGTTAAACGGCCGAAGCCTTTGACGAACTGGTTTGGCATTTTCATACGTCTTGATCTCATGTTGAACTATAGATGGGTCAATGCCAGACATTTCTTCATAATACCAAGAAAATACATCTTGAAATTCCTTGAATAGGTCGGTGTAAATTTGAATTTCTTCAGGGGAACACTCAATTCCGATGAAGAGATTATCGATCATGTTAGGGTCCATAGAGATGTTTATAGGTATTGTTTTTGAAATCACCGACATATTACCTTCGGCACGAAAGTGTGCTGGAGCCAAAGGATTTGACATCGTACAAATATCACTAGTACAGAGCTCGGAGAATCTAGATTCTACCTCCTGCAATGGAGGAAGAAAGTATGAACGATGGTGTAAATCTTCCCAAGGTCGATCTATACCCATGATTGCTTTGAGAATTGCTTCTTCAGAAGGTAAAACTGAATCTAAGCAGTCCAAGGCAGAGGTAGAATCAAGGCTCCAAGTCTGGGCCACATCACCATCTAACTCCTCTTCGGAAAAAGGAGTAGAATGGTCGTCTGCAGAGTTCACGATAGACTGATATCTAAGCTCAGCTGTAGATATAGGGAATGCCATTCCATTCACTTGTCCTTCAACTAATGTGGTTGTAGGTGAAGGCAAGGTCCAAGGGTCTAAAAAATAATGATTTTGGAAGAACTCTTCTCGAGGAGACTCCTTAGATGATGAAACGACATTGATTTTAGCGAAAGGAGAGGGAAGATCAAAGGTACCCATCAACGAGGAATACATCCCTACTCCTAATTCTCAGTAGGCAGACGAGGGTTATCCACTAAAGGAACAGTAGAGTCAGAGCTTGCTTGAGGATCGACTGGGCAATAGTCCAATTGATCAACCTTAACGATTTTCCCCTCATGAGGAAAGAAAATGACACAAAACGAAGTCGAAACAACGACGTCCATTTCGTATACCCAGTTCCTTGCTAAGAGGAGATTATAGTCTAGGTTAGCATCTATGACCTCTACTTCAATATTGATGACCTTCCCCCCAACACATATAGGAAAGGCTGGGATAATCCTGTGCGGCTTATGAGAATGACCATCGAATGCAGTCAAGACGGTAGGTGAAGGAACAGCCGAAGGCGATCCAATAGCCTTCCAGCATGACATCAACATGACGCACGTGGAAGCTCCTTCATCAATAACGGTACGAAAAATGTTAATTTTCCGGTATGTAGACTTTATTTGGAAGGCCATATGATGAGGGAGTCGCTTTTTGACATTTAACATGTCGAAAGTGAGCACTAAAGAGTTAGTTGGATCGACTGCCCCAATCGCGGAAAGTAAAGCACTTCGCTGAGCCAGACACGACTGGAGAACCTCTAAAGTGGACATGGCACACGGACTCTGAGCCAGATCCTCAACAATGGAGTAATTCTGGGTGGCCCTAGCATTAGGATTAATAGTCGCACATTTAGCGGAACCTTTCAGTATTCGTGGTATAGTCTCAACAGGGGGTCGCTCAATATGAAGGTCGGTATTTCCGGGAACAGTCTTGTCCTTGGAAGTTTCAGCGTCACCATAATCACGTGACCGAGTAGCCACATGGACGTTAGAACCCACCATGAAAACATTCAATGATTTTTCCCCTTCCTGGTTGCCCCGTGTGGAGGTTCCAGGGTTTGAACTCGTGCCAGCAAGAAGTTGCTGCCCTTGGGGAAAAGGGTCGGTTAACACAGCTTGAGAACTAGAAGTCCCTTACTACCCTAAAAAGCATTGAGCATCTTCAATCTTGGGGCAAAGATGAGTTAAATGGTCTCCACTGCACAACTTGCATGGAAACTTAACTTTCTTTTTAGACTCATTTCTACCACCACCAGCATTATTGCCGAATTTATTTGCATCAGCCTTCCCATCCTGGTTCTTTTTCTTACCTCGTCGTTTCTTTTTCCCGTTGGAATTTTGATTTCCTTTGGGGTTATTAGATTGGACGAAATTAACCAAAGAGGTTTGGGAAGCTAGAGGGTTAGACGATTGGACTTGGTTGTTAGAAGCAGTTCGTAAAGATAACTGTTGCAATTGGTTCAACAAGTTCACTGCATTCGTGTCTACCGACCCAACAATACCATCCGCGTGGGGACCTGGCTTCGACTTAGCTATGTCAAACTTAGACCCAAGAGCATCTGGCAAGTATTTTTGTAGGATCCCAGACTGAGAGTAGATCAATTCTAATTGCTGGGCCCTAAAAATGGCTTGCTCCTCAGAATAGACTCCAG
>APFE031072060.1:160628-190237 GCA_000404065.3 Pinus taeda
CTCTTGAAGATTAGGGTGCAGTCCATAACTAGCCACCAAAAACACGCATTACTTTACTTGATGATTGCTGCAATACAATCACGGTTTTGATTAGATGCTTCCTTGTCATTCACACCTGCACACATACTTTCATCACAGCCTCATAAATATTTCTCTTTGTGTTTTGGATTGTTGTTCATTGAATTCATGGCATAAGTAATTTAGGTTGATGCATTTTCGGTTTGGTGACAGTCATAATCATTTGTTTCATTTACACTCCTCTTTCTCGTTCCATTACCATCTCCTCCATCTTGATCATGCATGAAAACATATCTCCTCGACCTTCACTTCGTTCTATCCTCTCCCAAAGTCTTCCACTCCTCACGTAACTTCATTTCCTAACCTTTCATTGACATAACCCTTTACCTTCAACATACTCCCTACACCCATTTCCCATCTCATTCCTCCACTTTTGAGCCATACCCAGCCTTATCCCTACCTCACATATCTCTTCCTACCATTCCATCACTCCTCCATCACTTCAAACCTTCATGGTAGGTCATCCTGTAGCAGTTTATAGACATCCTGTAGAAACCTCTGAGTATCCTGTAGGATCCCCTGCAGACATCCTGTAGGAGGCCATTCACTCGGTTTCTGAGCTTCTGAATGTGGAAAACCTCTGTGGATGGATGCTAAGGGTCCATAGGGACCTCACCTAGCCTCCCCAACCTGTCCCACGCTTTCCTTCCTTCTCCATCCCATCTGCACAACCAAACCCTGATAAGCACAAAATCACAATCATTCCACCCACTTAAAGGAAAAATACAAAAACATGTCTTTTATGATGCAGGCAGTTTAGATCCATGCATTTTCACTTATTAGAGATAATAGCAGCATTGGTAGAAGTTTCCTTCACGTTCTTTGCATTATAGAAGTTAGACTAGTCGAATTAGGGTTTCCTAGGGTTACATGCTTTGATTTGCTTTCAGTCATTTTTGTCAAGTAGATTAGTCTCCTTTGAGCTAGCTTTCATCCATCATTGATAAAGCTTCTTCTGTGAGCCTATAGAAGTTGGCTTGAGCCCTAGCGGACTTGTGCCAGCTGACCAAGTGACAGCTGCGACAAGAGCTAGTACTTGTGCATACAGCACCGTCGCTTCCAAGTTTGTACGAACTACCGGGTTGATAAAAATTAAGAGACAGGAAGCCCCAAGAGTTGTAGCATTATTGCTACAATACTGGGGCTCACCATATGGTCAGAAATGTGAGTTGCCTAATCCTGATAAAAAGTGGCCATTAGTTCAGTTCCAGCATCATCACGGACAGGCAACTGAAAATGATTTAAGAAAATATTGGCTAAGTCAGGGAAAGATGTAAAGCTGCCCCCTGGTAACTCTATATACCATTTGGCCGCATTACCAGTCAAGGTGCATTGAAAAAGTCTCAACCTAATCGAGTCATCGATAAGGGAGTTAGATGAGCACCACAAATGGAATGTGGTTACATGGTCGCCTGGGCCCTCACCGCTCTTCCCTTCGAATTTTGGAATGTCCGAAGGGAGTTTGGTTGGGACCGGAGACCGGGCCAGATTGTACTTGATTGGATCATTTGTTAACTTAGTGAGATCTGGAAAATTCAATGTTGCCGGAAACGGAAGCCTAGGAGGACCTTGGGGATTCCACCCAGACTGGGCGGAACTCCCAAAGTTCTGAAAAGATTGACCTAGATTTTGTAAGGCACCAGGCTGCCCGAAGTAACCAGCAGAACCGGCTGAACCAAAAGGCAAGCCTTGTGATCCAGCAAAATTCGGAGTTTGACCAACTCCGGCCGCAAAACCTCCATAACTAGCAAAGTTTCCTCCTAAAGGATTATAAGGAGTTGACAACCCCTGATACGGATTCCAAGCCAAAGCTAAGGGAGGAATACTTTGGAATGAACTAACTGTGGTGTATGGCCTATTCCCTTGTTGGCCAAAAAACGGATTCCCAGTTCCCGTGCCACTAACCCCAGGGTTAGTCCAACCTTGGAAAGGATTGCTGCTTTGTCCTATAGAAGGAAAAGGCATAGATCCTATCGTCGAGTTGGAATGTGGTATATGACCACTTCCGAAAGGAAAACCCTGGAATGAAGCTGATCCACTCATCATGGACGACGCGGCACTAAACGGAACTGAAGGAATACCCTATGAATGGGTGCCAAATGGGAAGAATCCAGAACGAAAAGCATTGGTTTGGGAATTTCCACTCGTGGACAGAATGGAGGTAGACCCAACTAAAGATGTGCTAGCAAAAGATCCAAACAAAGAAGCGAAGGAGATGGAAATCATTCCTCCCCCTTGTACCGATGTTGGAGTCTGCATAGTTGTAGCACTTGTAGTAGAAGCCATGCTTCTAGTAGTGGTCATCGATGGTAAGCGCGTAGCGTAACCTAGACTTGACGGTCTATGCGTCGGAGTCCCAACGTATTGTAATACGTCTAGATGACTAGATGTTAGGGGAGAATTCAGAGCTACTAATGACTCTGAGAGTTCTTCTACCTCTATGTTATTCTCTGCTTGTAAGTGAACTCAAGAAAGAACTAGAGTGTTCCTCTCTTGTTCCGTGGAAGTGCCAGGCCTTGCTTGAATACTAATGCTCCCGAGAGGAGGATCAATCCCCGATGTGTCAACTGCCGTGGGATGAAACCCACTAGTCGTATTACCTCTGCGCCTTCTAGGAGAAGGCTCTAAACCTGGTGGTGAAAGACCACGAAGTCTTCGAGACCGTCTAGGTGATCATTCAGCCACTTTGAATTCCTTGTTAAGATCTAACTAAAGACTCAAAAAATTGAAAGCTAGGCCAACTAAGAGCACAGAGCACACACTATAAAGTCCCTAAAGATAACAGCTAGTCAAATAACTTCCAAGTATTTCTGCTCCGGGTGATTAGGACTGGACACCAAAATATGAGAAAGTGAATTAAGGGGCCTTCCGAAGATAGTCTGGGATGATGAGGGCCCAGCCCTATCAGCGAAGGTAACAGAGGAAGTTACACTGACCTCCTAACAACAACCTGCGCCGGTGCAAGCCCCCAAGCTTCGCAAGGGTTCCCTCCAGTAGTACTATCGAGAGTGATGCAACGTCGACCTCAGGTACCATGGGATTCCCCTCCGCAGCCACCTGTGTAGATCCCTAGGAGTAGCAACTATGGATACCAACTCGTCGTAGAAGCCAGGCAGAACAGTCGTGAGGCAAGTTCGAACAAGTAGGAGAGGGGGTATCTCTCTTCCCTGTCTTCACAGAGCCTCGTGCTTAACTCCCAGATCCGGAGCTTTCCTAGTCTTCCTAACGCTATTGGATTTTCACTCGTTATTCAAACTCCTATGTTTGATGTTTAAATGGCCTTGGAGAGTTAACTCTCCACTCACCTAATCCAAGGCCCTAAAATCCTAAAACTTGTTGGTGTATCTTAACTTAAAATAAATTTTTTAATGAATTTTAGTTAGCACTTGATTTTAAGATAGGTTGTTCTTTAAGTCACAGGATAACGGAAGTGAAACTAGTGGTGTTTTTGACACAAAAGAAATTTATAAAAACCTAACTACATGCATATGCACTTGTTTTCGTTTTTCAATGGGAAGCAATTTCTACAGGGTTCAAAGGAACTTCTAATAAAACAAAATTTTCTTTTCTTTTCGTTAATTCACGCCACACTCACAAAAGTTAACAAAACTATGTATGCCTAAAAAGATATGCAAATCTATCCTAATGCAACAAATATATGCTGATGCAAGATTCAAAACAAACTAAAAACAAGAAATGAGAGTTGCTTGCTTATCAATTTTTATTTTGCCACTTAAAATATCTAGATGGAATATGAGATGCTACCATTCATTTCATCTAAACACTAAAAACAAGTTTCAAGACAAACATAAAGCACTTTCATTCACTAAAAGGAAACCAAATGAAAACCAAGTTCAGGAAAGCAAAATGAAGTTTTTCAAAAAGTTTTCTTCAAAGAAACAACAAAAGAGTCTTTTCAAAAATGCTCTCAACAAAACTGAAACTTTGTGATTGAAGAATAGGCAACAAACACTTTTGCAAGTTGACACCACATAATGGATGAAAACTCAACAAACATAAATGTGTTTAAAGATGCTCTTGACAATCAAAAGCAACAATGAAAGCCTTGGCAATAAAGACCAAAAATATTAAAAAGACAAATTTCAAGAAAGTATCAATTAACAACTTTCATGAAACAAAGAAGTGGATGGTCACAAAAAGCAGTTTTGTCAAGAAAACAAAAAGTCACCAAAAGCAAGATTTAACACAAATATTGAGACCAATCTTTTTGTCCTGATGAATCAGAGCAGCCAAGATTCTAGCAAGAAATCTTGCGTGCTTTAGCAAAAAACGATGACGCTTGCAACAACAAAAACAAGACCAATACCCCTTACAATCAGAGAGAATTTGGAACAAGATGCTTGTTGTAAAACAAACAACTGATACTGGCAAATGACTATTTCAGACTGAATCAAACCACCAAACAGACCTTCAAAGACAAAAAGATTTACAAGTCTTGAAAATTGCAAGATATACGCGACTGTACTTATGTACAGATTGCGTGTATATGCGATTGATCCTAAGGAAACCTGCGTATACGCGGGTTAACTCAAGGAAACTTGCATATATACGCTTTTGTAACTAAGAAAAACAACGTATATAAAATATTTCAAGAATAATAAAAAACAAACTGAAGAAATTGGCAAAACTTAGAATTCAAGAACAGACCACACAGTGATAGCAAGCAAACAGGCAACTGAGCCGTGATTGGCTTGAAAACACCCAAACTAGGAACAACAAGAGTGTTGTCCCTAGCGGAGTCGGCAATTCTGTTGAGGGAAATGTTCCCCTAGGGATTTTTGGGTTGAAAGCCTAGCAGATTGAAAGTTGTCTATAAAGAGAAACACACATTCACACAGCCATTATGCTATTATAAGCAAATTCTATGGTATGAGGGGGCATACCTTAGGTCCTACGTTTGAGAAGGACCTTTAGGGTCCAAACCCTTCTTCAAGTTCCTTTTGCTCCTTTGTCTTGCAAAACAACCAATTCCAAAGAACACAGCAGTATATGGACAAAAACTTATAAAGAAATCATCTTCATGTTATAAAGGAAGGTAGTTAGTTATGAACTTTAAACAACCATTCACATATGAATTCCAACATGGATATCATAAACATAAAGAAGATTTATATCAAGAACCAAGACATGTTTCTTTTATTATAGACAAATAAAATGCATAAAAGGAATAATTTCACCTGAGTCACCTTTCGCAAGCTCCAAGCAAAGCTTCCTTCCAGATCCGTCCAGCCTCAAGCCTTTAGCAAAATCCTTCCATGACTTACTCCATAATGTCATAAGTAGTGGATGAACATCAACACACAAGGAAACAAGGGTTTCCTGTACAAATGGGGGAAGTGCAGAAGGCACAAGGGTCTTCAGACCTGGTCAGGGGAAAAATCTTAGTATAATAACCTTTCTCTCTCTTCTCTCCTCCCTCAAGCCCTTCCCTTTGAGGTCTTTTTATACCTCTACCAAAGTAGTTTTTTAGTTGGGAGTTGGTTGGGAACAGTTGGGCCACGGGCACTAACAGGTGATCAACAGGTAAAACCCGCAATCTCCGCCTGAAATTAAGGAGTTTTATATTTTTTTAAGTGTTTTAATACATATACGCGGGTGGGGTATATGCCTACCCACGTATAAACGTGTTTAACTCAAGATAATGTCGCGTATAAGGGATAAAAAACTATTTTTTAAATTTTGGACCAGGTCTAGAAGGAGGGGTTGCCCTAGGCCATGAGTGCAGCATCACAAACCATAAGAGTGAGATTTGGAGCTATAACACCAGGGTAAACATGTGACACATAGTTACTATGATATGATTTTACCTCCTAGATCACCTTAATGAACTCGAACTGAAAAACCAACACTTTAAAGACCTCCCTCAAGAGCTATAGAACCTTCAATAGC
Source organism: Pinus taeda (assembly GCA_000404065.3). NCBI lineage: Eukaryota > Viridiplantae > Streptophyta > Pinopsida > Pinales > Pinaceae > Pinus > Pinus taeda. The sequence goes on from APFE031072060.1 coordinate 166,617, forward strand.
TAACCAACCCCTAAACGTTTCCAACCCCTGAGATAACTTGCTTCCTGATTGAACTGGACCCCCATTCACTCCCATGACAATCCCTCCATGTGACTGAAACCCTGCAGTCACTCCCACAACAAGGACCCCATGTGACTATGGATTTTTTCAGGAAGTTTTGCGGCAACGACCCTATATTATGAGCCACTTTTTTAGGGCCATGACTTAGGCCTCTGCCTAAAACTTCATGAAACTTCCAGAAATGATAAATAACAATATGAAAAGGCCTATAATCCAAAACTGGAATAAACCCGTGACCTGACAAAGCCTATACATGAAAAAAATTCCATCAAACACATCATGAACATGTAATCTACAAGGCATATAAACACATATAAGCATAGAAACTTCATAATTATTTGAGAATCGTTAAGAAAGTCTAATGCACTCTCACAATACTTTTATTATCCTCCATTAGTTCATGCATTCATTAAAATTTTATTGAAGAAACAAAACAAGATGAGAACCATAACTCAATTTTGTCACAAACCATCCTTATAACCAAGAAAATAACGATGATAGGACAACTATTAGAACCACATGTAAACAATTATATTTACACATGGAAAATAAGAGGAAATAGATCTTATTAACAGATGTGAAATCCAACCAAGCCAGGGACTTCCACATACCACCCCACCATAGACTGAGTTGAACGAAATATTTCTTTCAGCCAATCAGCCCCGTGTCATATTCCAAACATCTATGTGGGACTCACAACAAAACCAATCAAGGATTCCTCAGGCTTTACTGTGTATCCCACCAAGGGATTTCTAGGCCTAAGAAATAAACATGCACTACAGGCTTTACTGCAATCCCGCCATATACTAGTCAAGGCATCACTAGGCACTAAATAAGCATGGATGCCTATGGATCTCTCCACCTAAACCATGAGAAATTTGTCTATATCCGCCCTCTAAACCTTATCGTGTATCCCACTGTTAGCACTTTGTGATTCCTCTAGGCTGAGGAGAGGAACCTAAAGGTAACAACAAACCACTTTCAAACTAGAATCTATCCCTTCCATTTTCAGAGAGGCTCTCTCTATATGGATCTTTAGTCACTTGGATGATTAGTTGTCTTAGATTTTAGGATAGGTATTTGAGACCAGAGAGGAATAGATTTAATAGTTTGAAGGCAGGGAAGAGGGAAAATCTATTGGGAATACAAGCATATGAGGCTAATTTGTTTCAATGATACAATGGGGATATTTAAGAAACTTTAGACAAGGGAAATATAGGAAATATTTATGATGTTTTTTGTCATATTTCACTATAGATATGGTGATAAGAGGAGTAGTGGAAATAATAACCTCTAAATCATCTAACTGTGGATGAATTCTAGATGTCAGAATGGAAGAATAACATTAAATGTCTAGTAAGCTATAACAGAGCAGTTAATTAGTGAATTATGAAACAAATCCTTGCTTAACTAAAAATGAAGACATAAAAAATCAAACATGATCATAACAAGATAAATTCACATACATAGGAGAAAACATCACCATAATAAATTGACAAATGAATCCCTATAAAAGTTGACTTAAGCCTTAATCATTCACTAAACGTTTAATGAAGATATACAATGCATATTGTCTTATTTCTCTAACCTTGACCAACCAACCTTTTTCATATTAAAATTCATGAAATATATACAATTATCTCATCCCTGGATTTAGGGGGTCGAGCTCAACCATTTCCCTAAAGATAGAGTTAGTTACATTAGATTTAGAAACTTCCTGCTAGGAAATAAGGACTGAATTTCTGGAAAATAGGGGTCAAAGATTAGATCATATCTCTCAAATAATGACATATGTTACAAAACTGAAGGAAATTTTGTATATTAACTTTTTCTTGAGAGAAACCTCTTTTTTCATTTTCTAAAATTCTTCTCCACATCCTAGAATCTGCACCCAAAGATCATGAAAAAAAAGGAAAGGACGAAATTTGAAAAATAGGTTGTAAAGATTCATTCGAATCTTCCAATATATGACACCTGTGAAGAAAATTAAGGAATTTTTTATTTATTTTATCCAATCTTGACAAAAACCTCTCTTTTTTTTCAAAAATTATCTTCCCAATGTTAGAAAAGTGTGCCAACAAACAATGACTGAAACAAGAAAAATTAAAGAATTGTATTCTTTGAAAAACAAGCCTCCAAGATCATTGCATATCTACCAAACCATGATATATGTGTAAAATATGAGATAGTTTTGTGTTATTTATACTATTATTGAAAAACCTCTCTTTTTGTTTTTAAAAATTCATCTCCTTTTGGTCAGAAACTAATCTTGAAGTTAACTGCTAAAATAGTAAAAAACACAGTAACTGAGCACAACGAATTTCATTTGCATGAATTTGACCAGGTGTCGAAGGTTTTGACCAAGGAAAATGGTTGATGGATCATTTTTACAATATAAAATAATTTCTTGAACCTCCATGCATAAGAAGGAGTGCCAAAACTTTGAACTCACACTCTTCATAAAAACTAAGGACTTGATCTTTATGAGATCATAGGAACACTTTTACAAATTTACCAAAATGATGAAAAGACTAAACATGACTTTGATTACTATAACATAGGACACTAACACCCTCCATTATTGTTCAATGGACTCCTAGGCCCAACGAGGGTATTCACCTTTAGGCTTTACTATGTATCCCACCATTACTGGTCAAGGCATTCCTAAGCCCAACGAGGGTATTCACAATTGGGTTTTATCGTGTATCCCTCCATTACCATTCATGGGATTTCTAGGCCTAGTGATTTTTCTCGAGACCACCCCACTCAGTTTTGAAACAATTCAACAAGCCACCTCAACAAAGTGAGAGAATCCCCATCACACCATGGCTATCTAGAAATGGAAAGGCAATGCTGAAAGCCACTGTCACACCTAGAAAAATCCATGACAATGACAACAAGAGAACCAAAAACACACATGCATGTACCATGCATGCCAAAAATAGCAAGGAAATAATATATGCAACTCGATACCTACAAGTAATCCTCCTGTAACCACTTGATCCTACTCCTCCTTGCTTGATCTTTTCTTCTCTTTTTCTTTCTTGTCCATCCTTTGCCTGCCTTCCTCCAATGCTAGAGTGCTCCAAGAATACTCTAAGTGTGCAAGAGTATATGAGAGAGGGAATAGAGAGAGCTCCAAAAATGAACTGACAAAAAGGTTGTGAACTCAACCTCAGAAGCCTTTTTTATCAATGAGGCCTCTATTTTCTTCGATTTCCATTATTTTCCTTCACTTTTCTCCTCACATGAAACTTGTGACTCTTCACCTTCCTTTTCTCCTAATTTCCTTTATTTTCATAAATAGAATGCCAATTAATTCCTCTTTTCCTTTCCAAATCCTTTGCCATTGGCTTTGCCAATTTCATTAGCGATAATAAACCAAATGAATACCCACACTAGGATGTTTTTCCCAACATTAAGTTTGGAATAAGTGTCCTGTGACATTGGTCTTATTTTGCCTTTATTAAATTTATTACAGATATTTTGAAACCCAGGCTCTTACAGACCCCTCCTCCCTTAGGGGAACACTGTTCTCAATGTTCAATGAAACCTACAACTAGCAGAACCACTGTTAGGTCCCTAAAATACTAGTGTAGCCCCTTTATTGTTATTTTTGTGCCCATGTAGTCCCCATATTTTTATTATTGTGCCCCATAGAACCCCACTATTTTGATTATTGTGCCCATACAATATTATTGTTATGTAGGCTCTGATTATATTATGGCCCCTTCGACTCCTATATATAGAAATGAGGTCTTGTCATTTGTATCATCCAAGAATTATTATTTTATGTAATATAATGGAAGTTTCCCCCTTGAAGAAAACAAATTTTAAGTCGTTCATCTATTTGTTATTTGAGTTGGTTGCATAACATTTGGTATTAGAGATTTGGATTATAGGGTTTCGATGCTGCAAATAAGTAATCGTGGAAGTTTTTCTATAATTTTTTTTTCTACGAAGGACCACAAGCTAAAAGTTTTACCACGATGAGTCGAAATCCCGATGAACTTCATGTACAACATTTAGATATTGACTCACTATATTTTCAGAGATATGGTCGAAATAAATTAGGGTTTTTGCATGCTCCAGAATTTCATCTCGAATAGGTGATCTTGGGAAAATCATCATATCGTCCTCTATGAGCATTGTATTTGAATTCCATAAAAAGATACTGGGACAAGTCATCCTCACACTCATGTACAAATTGAGAGGTCAGCCTCAACATCAAATGGCCCCACATGGAAGCCTATAAATAAAATAGACCTCAAGCTCATTTGAGTATCATCATCAAGCATCTTCTTTTCTTCTTCTATTGTTTAGCTTGCACGGGTCTAATGGAGGAATCTCACACAAGGTCTGAAATTATAGGTCTGAGGCTCGCATGTGTTTAGGGTTTCTGTTTTCCGATCGCTCACTTGTCACAGGCCATATTTAACTTTAGTCGCATGCTCACAGTCCTTCAAAGAGCGACTCGGAAGCTACAATCTCTTGCATAACATCTGGAAGAGCCCAACCAAGGCTTTGAAATATTTTTTGGCAGATCTGACAACATTCACTCACTCATAGTGTCTTAGAGAGTGACCAGGAAGGCACATGTTAGCTTGATGGGGCCTGAACTAGGTTCAAAGTTAAATGTGCCAACCAACAAAACCCTAAACTACTGGCCCTTTTAGCAAAAACCCGCGTAGCGCAAGCTGTAGTCTCACCCAAAGTAGTATTGGGAGGTGACATACCAGGTTATTGCATCCAGAGGTCTGTGTGATTGGTTCCTGTGGCTCCTAGTGTAGAAATTCCCACTACAGATCACTTGGTAATGCAATGTACTAAAGCAAAATACTTGACCTACTTCTACAAACAATTTAGCGGAAGCTTAATTGAACATGAGAAACATCAACCAAGAACACATATAACTGAGAATGAGAAGTAATCAACCATAACACATAAGATATATCACTAGGGAAAGCACCATCCTAAAACTCCAACTCTGTATTATCATACAAGTGGAAATCTTATTCAAGTTACAAAAAGAATCAGCACTCAAGCTATCCTGCTTTCTCTGCAATCAAACAATATAGCTCACATACTCAATAGACATAGAATATATCTTCCTCAAGCCCTCCAATCCTCCTATTTCCTTGCGCAATTTTGATTGGGGTTCAATGATGTCAAATGTGTGAATTTGCCTCATCACACTCACTATTACCTCTAATCCAACTGTGCAATCCTTAAGGAATAATATTCCTTCTACATGCAAGGAATATTCACAATGGAATATTCTAGCAATTGATAGTACGCTGTCCCTCCATCTGATATCAACTGGGTCTCTGACTAAACTGACATGCATGAGTTATCCATGAGTGAATTTTCAGTTATCTGAAATACAGTAGTTACATGCATGCAAGCATTAACTAACTGAACTTTCATTAATTTAACAAATTGTTAAATTAATCTAACTGGAATTGACTCAGTTAACTAATCCAACTAATCACAACTCAATATTACAACTCAGCCTTATCTCTTTAACTGATGGATAAATCCCTCAATCAAAGGATAAACTGTTGCATGTCCTCACATAGACTTCATGTTCATAATTCTTAACTAATTAACTCAAGGTGAATTAATTAATCAATTTACAAACAACTATTAACATCAAATTCGAATTTTACTTTCTATGTTTAGTCTAGGGACTAAATAAAATAAGAAGGGATCCCAAAATCCTATTTTTAGAAAAGTTATTTTTAGCACTTTCACTTTTCACTCATTGTTGCTAAGATCCACAATGGCTGAACTGCTATTTATAGCTCAGCTATTTATAGAAGTGCTATTTTTAGCATTTCTTGTTGCAAATATCAACACTCCCTCTCAACAAGAAAGGGATTATTAGTAACCTTGATCCTGTCTATGTGGAACTCGAACTTGCATTTTGACAATGCCTTAGTCAAAATATTTGCATCCTACTCCTCGGTTGAAACATACTGCAACATCATGATCCTCTTGACCACACAGTCCCATAGATGATGGTAACAGATATCTATATGCTTGGACTTGTCATGAAACACTGGATTCTCAGAGAGTTTTATGAAATTATGATTATCATACTATATCACTATAGGATCCATCATCTAACCAAACAATCCCACTAGAATCATCCACATCCAAATGGCCTCGCATGCTGCCTGACTGACAGCCATGTATTCAGCCTCTACTGAGCTAAGTGCAACTAATCTCTGTTTCCTGATATACTATGAAACTTTAGCTAAACCAAGGTTGAAGATCCCTCCAGAAGTGCTCTTCTGGTCTGATGAACTACCAGCCCAATCCACATCTGTGAAGCCTTGCAACTTCACTCCCTTTGTCCATCTGTACCATAATCCGTACTATGTAGTGCCAATGAGATATCTCAGCACATGCTTCGCTGCCTTCCAAAATAGTTTGGTAGGCTGAACCATAGCTTGACTCAGTTGGTTCACCACAAAGCATAAGTCGAGTCGTGTGTTCACCAAATACATAAGTGAACCCACTAGCTGTTGATAAACAATAGGACCTACTACCTCACCTGAAGTAGCATCCTTCTTCCTCCAGTTCCTAGCTAGAGGAGTCTGCATGGGTTTGCACTTCTCCATGTGAAATCGCTTGAGTATCTCATTAGCATACTTTCCTTGAGATACAAATACTTCCCCATCTTTCTGCCACACTTCCATGCCTAGAAAGTAGTGCATGAGGCCCATGTCCTTCACCTCAAACTCTCTTGCAAGGTCCTCCTTTCAAGATTTGATTAGCTAATCATCACCTGCCAAAATCAGATCATCGACATAAAGTACAATAATAATTGGCTTACCTTCAACCATGATGTAGTAAAGGTTTACATCTGCTTCACTCTTGGTGAAGCCCAACCTAGTGAAATAGTTGTCGATCTTGGTATACCAAGCATGGGGTGCTTGCTTCAGCCCATATAGTGCTCGCTTGAGTTGGAAAACATGTGACTTGCGATCGAACGTCTCAAATCCTTCGGGCTGCTCAATGTATACCTCTTCCTCAATCTTCCCATTGAGGAACACCATCTTCACATCCATCTGATGGATCTTCCAGCCCATCTGAGATGATAGAGCTAGCATCGATCTGATAGATGAGTACCTTGCTATGGGAGTAAAGGTCTCATCATAGTCAATCCCCTCAACCTGTGAGAAACCTCAAGCAACAAACATTGCCTTGTGTTTCTCAACACTGCCATCAGCTACCTGCTTTACCTTGTAAAGCCATCAAGAACTAACCATTGACTTGTCCCCAAGTCTAGGAACAACATCCCACACATTGTTCCATATGATAGAATCGTACTCTTCTACCATTGCATCAACCCAGACTAGTTGCTGCACTACCTCTTGAAAAGAAGAAGGTTCGGTCACTACACACTCCCCAACCAGGGCCATGTAGCCAGTGTATTTATCGAGAGATCTCCTCTGTCTATGCTGAGAGGATGGCTACCCCACATTCTCTCTCGCATCTAGCATCAATCTGTCAGCTTCCCGCGAGAATTTCTGCCCATCTCTGGAAGACTCTCTAGGAGTGGTGGTCTTCGCTACTGGATCCTCTGCATGTGGTTGATCCACATCATCAAGAGGCTCCTCCTCCTTTGTAGTATACCTAGGGGGGATAATATGAGGTACAAAGGGAGGTACCCAAGGGAATAATGTAATAATGAAATGGGCCATAGTAATAAATAAGGTGGTTAACCCGTATCATGTAAGGGACCACAAGTAGTTAGCAATAATGTAATAAGCCCATGGTATTAGATAGATGATATTGAGGGAACCATTGTAATGACCCATGGTATTGTATGTATGAGGCCTATATAGAGGCTAGAGACTCCACATTGAAGGATGTGAAGGATTATTGTATGAACATGCATATGGCTTGTGGAGTGTTCTCCTTCCTTAAGGAGTGAATGTATGGTGTTTCCCTACCTTAAGGGATTGATCAATAAAGAAGCATTTCTATCATATCTTGGGTTTATTTCTATTTCTCATATATTTTCAGGTTAGATTTCTTGGGTTTATTTGCATTGTCTTATATTTTCATATCAGAGCTATAACAAGATAGAAATAGATAGAAATTCTTCACTTTATTGATATCAAACCCTTAAGGTAGGGAAACACCATACATTCACTCCTTAAGGAAGGAGAACACTCCATAAGCCATATGCTTGTTCATACAATAATCCTTGACACCTCTCAATGGGGAGTCTCTAGCCTCTATATAGGCCTCATACATACAATACCATGGGTTATTGCCATGGTTCCCTCAATACCATTTATCTAATACCATGGGCTTGTTACATTATTGTTAACTACTTGTGGTCCCTTACATGATATGGGTTAACCACCTTATTTATTACTATGGCCCATCCCATTATTACATTATTCCCTGGGGTGCCTCCCTTTGTACCCCATATTATCCCCCCTAGGTATACTAGTACCCAAGGGAATAATGTAATAATGGAATGGGCCATAGTAATAAATAAGGTGGTTAACCCGTATCATGTAAGGGACCACAAGCAGTTAGCAATAATGTAATAAGCCCATGGTATTAGATAGATGGCATTGAGGGAACCATGGTAATGACCCATGGTATTGTATGTATGAGGCCTATATAGAGGCTAGAGACTCCACATTGAAGGATGTGAAGGATTATTGTATGAATAGGCATATGGCTTGTGGAGTGTTCTCCTTCCTTAAGGAGTGAATGTATGGTGTTGCCCGACCTTAAGGTATTGATCAATAAAGAAGTATTTCTATCATATCTTGGGTTTATTTCTATTTCTCATATATTTTTAGGTTAGATTTCTTGGGTTTATTTGCATTGTCTTATATTTTCATATCAGAGCTATAACAAGATAGAAATAGATATAAAAGCTTCACTTTATTGATATCAAACCCTTAAGGTAGGGCAACACCATACATTCACTCCTTAAGGAAGGAGAACACTCCACAAGCCATATGCTTGTTCATACAATAGTCCTTGACACCTCTCAACGGGGAGTCTCTAGCCTCTATATAGGCCTCATACATACAATACCATGGGTTATTACCATGGTTCCCTCAATACCATTTATCTAATACCATGGGCTTGTTACATTATTGTTAACTAATTGTGGTCCCTTACATGATATGGGTTAAACACCTTATTTATTACTATGGCCCATCCCATTATTACATTATTCCTTGGGGTACCTCCCTTTGTACTACATATTATCCCCCCTAGGTATACTAGTACCCAAGGGAATAATGTAATAATGGAATGGGCCATAGTAATAAATAAGGTGGTTAACCTGTATCATGTAAGGTACCACAAGTAGTTAGCAATAATGTAATAATCCCATCATATTAGATAGATGGTATTGAGGGAACCATGGTAATGACCCATGGTATTGTATGTATGAGGCCTATATAGAGGCTAGAGACTCCACATTGAAGGATGTGAAGGATTATTGTATGAACAAGCATATGGCTTGTGGAGTGTTCTCCTTCCTTAAGGAGTGAATGTATGGTGTTGCCCTACCTTAAGGGATTGATCAATAAAGAAGCATTTCTATTTATATTTAGATCTTGTTATTCTTGGGTTTATTTATATTTCTCATATATTTTCAAGTGAGATTTCTTGGGTTTATTTGCATTGTCTTATATTTTCATATCAGAGCTATAACAAGATAGAAATAGATAGAAATGCTTCACTTTATTGATATCAAACCCTTAAGGTAGGGAAACACCATACATTCACTCCTTAAGGAAGGAGAACACTCCACAAGCCATATGCTAGTTCATACGATAATCCTTGACACCTCTCAACGGGGAGTCTCTAGCCTCTATATAGGCCTCATACATACAATACCATGGGTCATTACCATGGTTCCCTCAATACCATCTATCTAATACCATGGGCTTATTACATTATTGTTAACTACTTGTGGGCCCTTACATGATATGGGTTAGCCACCTTATTTATTACTATCGCCCATCCCATTATTACATTATTCTCTTGGGTACCTCCCTTTGTACCCCATATTATCCCCCCAAGTATACTAGTACCCAAGGGAATAATGTAATAATGGAATGGGCAATAGTAATAAATAAGGTGGTTAACATGTATCATGTAAGGAACCACAACCAGTTAGCAATAATGTAATAAGCCCATTGTTTTAGATAGATGGTATTGAGGGAACCATGGTATGACCCATGGTATTGTATATATGAGGCCTATATAGAGGCTAGAGACTCCACATTGAAGGATGGGAAGGATTACTGTATGAACAGACATATGGCTTGTGGAGTGTTCTCCTTCCTTAAGGAGTGAATGTATGGTGTTTCCCTACCTTAAGGGATTGATCAATAAAGAAACCTCATACATAGGCCTCATACATACAATACCATGGGTTATTACCATGGTTCCCTCAATACCATCTATCTAATACCATGGGCTTATTACATTATTGCTAACTACTTGTGCTCCCTTACATGATACGGGTTAACCACCTTATTTATTACTATGGCCCATTCCATTATTAAATTATTCCCTTGGGTGCCTCCCTTTGTACCCCATATTATCCCCCCAAGTATACTACATCATTTGGAACTAAAAGTTCCTCATCACCATGCAACTTGAGCTCCCTCTCAAGTGACACTTGCATGGCTCTCTGCTCGTCGAACTTTAGATCTCTATGCACTACGGTCCTCTGACTGGCATGTAGAAACACACGATAGTTGTGGGATGTATCTGTGTACCCCACAAGTATCCCCAACTCAACTATTGGGTCTAGCTTCTTTTGAGCATCTTTGGTCACATGACAGTAAACTAATGATCCAAAGATGCAGAAGTGACTCACATCTGGTCGCTTCCCTGAAAAGGCCTCCATAGGTGTCTTCATCCCCAAAATACGATGAGGACTTCTGTTATGAAGGTACACTGTTGTATTGCACGCCTCAGCCCATAGATGAAGTGGTAGGCTTTGGTCATGCAACATCGCTCGAGCTGCTCCCACAATAGATCTGTTCTTCCTTTCGGCCACCCCATTTTGTTGTGGGTTATGAGGTGTCGTTAGTTCCCGTTTAATTCCTTCTGTAGCACAAAAGTATTTAAATTGCTGGGAAACATACTCTCCACCATTGTTGCTATGCAAGGCTTTTACTTTCTTTCCAGATTATTTCTCTACCAAGGCTTTAAAATCACAAAACCTCAAGAAGGTTTGATCTTTCTTTTACATAAAGTAGATCTAACATCTACAAGAAAAATCATCAATAAAAATAACATAGTACCTTTGCTTAGTGGTGGAGGCTGTAGAGAATGGTCCACATACATCTGAGTGAACTCACTCCAGGATTTCTCCAGTTCTACTATCCCAATCCTAAAAGGAAGCTTTTGCATACTTACCCAGGGTGCATCCTTTGCATGTGTCTGTTTGCTATAGTTATCCCTTGGGTAAGCTGGTAGAAATTTGCTACATGATCTTCAAGGCCCCGTGATGCAAGTGGCTCGGTCTCTTATGCCATAGCTCGCCATCATCTTGGCTTTGCACCACCTCTGCTTTGGAACTTAGTGCAACACATTCATATACCTCCAGCTTCTAGAGATTCTTTACTCAAATCCCAATTCACTTGGTCTATCTGGTGCCGATATGCCTCAAGAAAACTTTTCCTTTACTAAAGACTACATCATAGCCTTTATCTTCTAGAATAACAACAGACATAAGATTCCTTTTCAAACTTGGTACATAATTAATAGTAGATAGGGTGAGAGTAGCACCATTCTCCCTATGAAACACAACTATACCTTCACCTGAGACACAATACTTTCCATCATCACCCATCTCAATCCGCAACTGGAATCCTTCTCCTCCAATGTACTAAAAATATTATTGTCACTCGACATATGGAAAGAAGCTCCACTGTCTAGGTACCAAACACATCCCACCATGGATGAAACCATGCATGTGATAAGAGAGAAATCTAGCTCAAACTGTGAGGCTAATGCATCACCATCAGATCCCTTGGAGGAACCCTTCTTGGATTTCTTTAGTGGGAAATTCATTGCATAATGGCCCACTACATGACAGTGAAAACAGCACACTTTCGACTTGTCAACCTTGTTCCCACCATGAGAAGATTTGGATTGGGACACCTTCCTTTCCCTTTCTTAGCTTTACTCACTAAAGCTAGATTTTCATCATCATCTTGTTTTGATGAAGATCCATCCTTGGTGCTATGCCTTATCTCCTCTTGCATCATATCCGACCAAAGTTGTTCCTAATCTGGTAGTTTCTCTATGCCAGTAACATAGTCCTGGTAGCTATGCCAGATCTTAGGAAGACCGAGGAGTGCAAGACTCACCATGTCATCATCAGCAGTCACGATCCCTAAGCTTCCAAGCTCATCCCTGCAGGTGGTGAGCTTGCTCAAGAATGTAGAGATTGTGTTTCCCTTTTCGCACTTGATCTTTTGAAGTTTATCTTTTAGCACTATCTTCCTCTGATTGCTGCTATTCTCCTTGCTCTAGCCACACACTTTTTCCATTCCACCAGTTGAGTAGCATCAGTTGACTTTTGGACTTCTTGATCAATGAAGTCCTTGAGACCATTATCTTCTAATACTACCTCCATGTGATCCTTCCAGGCTATATAATTCAAATTGCCATCAAGGGCATATTCGAGTCTCAAACCACTGAACACCATCGGTGAAATAGATGTTATAAGAACTCAATTCAATATTCAGAAACCAAACTTTGAACTTCTCCTACTTGTATACTGTTCTTCCTTGATCACCTTTGCTCCGATACCATGTAGAAATTCCCACTATAGATCACCCGGTAATGCAATGTACTAAATAAAAAACCTTGATCTACTTCTACAAACAATTTAGTGGATGCTTAATCAAACATGAGCAACATCAACCAAGAACAAATATAACTGAGTATGAGAAGTAATAAACCATAACACAGAAGATATATCACTGGGGAAAGCACCAGCCTAAAACCCCAACTTTGTATTATCATACAAGTAGAAATCTTGTTCAAGTTACAAAAATAATTAGCACTCAAGCTATTCTTCTCTCTCTGCAATCAAATAATACAGCTCACATACTCAATAGACATAGAATATATCTTCCTCAAGCCCTCCAAGCCTCCTATTTCCTTGCACAGTTTTGATTGGGGTCCAATGATGTCACATGTGTGAATTGGCCTCATCACACTCACTGTTACCTCTAATCCAACTGCGCAATCCTTAGGGAATACTATTCCTTCTGCATGCAAGGAATATTCATAATGGAATATTCTAGCAACTGATAGTACACTGTCCCTCCATCTGATCTCAACTACGTCTCTAACTAAACTAAAATGTATGAGTTATCCATGAGTGAATCTTCAATTATCTAAAATACAATAGTTACATGCATGCAAGCATTAACTAATTGAACTCTCATTAATTTAACAAAATGTTAAATTAATCTAATTGGACTTGACTCAGTTAATTGAGCCAACTAATTACAACTCAATATTACAACTCATCCTTATCTCTTTAACTAATGGATAAACCCCTCAATCAAAGGAGAAACTATTGCATGTCCTCACATAGACTTCATGTTCATAATTCCTTAACTAATTAACTCAAGATGAATTAATTAATCAATTTACAAATAGCTGTTAACATAAAATTTGAATTTTACTTCCTATGTTTAGTCCAGGGACTGACTAAAATAAGAAGGGATCTCGAAATGCTATTTTTAGAAAAACTATTTTTAGCACTTTCACTTTTCACCCATTGTTGCTAAGATCCACAATGGCTGAACTACTATTTATGGCCCAACTATTTATAGAAATGCTATTTTTAGCATTTTCTATTTTTATCATTTCATGTTGCAAATATCAACACCTAGGCCTTATTTCTACCTTTGTGAACCGTAATCCTTTCGAAACAAATAATTATAGTAATTCACTTAAACAGTTTTCAGATCTTCGTGAAGGCCTTTAATTATTCATAACATGTATAATTCATATTGATCTACTACTTTTGTGCACAAATTAAGTATTCATTCATATAAATTTCTATACATAGCAAAAATATAGAAAACTACAGAAGTAAGAATAAATACACAGATGCACAAGAATTAGGTCAAAACAATCTTTATTAGATGTAATCCTTTAGATACAGACTCTTTTTCCTTGTGCACTCAGTTGCAAGGGCATGCACACTCAGCTTGCAGACTTACCAAGGTCTCTGTGCAGTTAGCTGTAAGAGCCTTCCCCTTCACCAATGTTTAGGAAACATACATTTCACGCCTTAGCTTACTTGCCCTTACAAAGATTTCTATCAATCAGTTATCTCTTAGACTCGATATGACTCATCTATTTATAGCCTTTCTTTTACAATACCATGTTCTGCAGATCATGGTCAGGTCTCAAAAAATTCCTATCACCTACCCACCTAAGGGACTAAAGCCCCTTTGACTCTTATTATCTTCGCACTCCGCTTCCACAAATTGCAGAGACTTTGCATATTTACAAAAAAGGACTTACAAAATTTTAACAAAATTAACCCAGGGACTGCATCCCAACAGTCCCCCAAAACAATTTCGTGACTTGTCCTTGAGTCACTCAACTTGTGCTTCAATATTGACTTGGAGTTTGTGAAACTCTAACTTTAGAACCTACAGATTAGTTGTTCCCTGCATGGCTGCCTGCTGCACTTCTTCGACTAGCTTCTCTGTAGTGGGGCCTTCCACCGTGAGGCCCATTGTCCTTTGAGTTTGCTTTATGCTCTTCAACTTGCTTTGTACTGACATAGTGAGTTGGTTGGCTTCCTCTATCCAAGGTTGTGTTTTGGCCCTAAGAATGGCCACTTTTTGGTGCATCTCTGCAATTTCAGTTTGTAGTTTCTTTCCTTCCTGTAACTGCACAAACCTCTGTACTATCTCTAAAGTGTGCGTAGTTGACCTTATCTCATAAAATTGCTACTATTTTTCCCTAAGGTCAGTGCCAATCTTCTGCAAAGTAGGGTCCTCCTGCAGAGATGTCCAAATCTCCATGGCCTACTCAAGTAATGCAGTTGTTGATTGTTGCATCTAATGTGGCCATCCCCTCCTTGATAGCTACTCTGCACTACTCGTGAACCTATAGTGGAGTCATCAGCTGCAACTTCAATTGCAGCTATGAAATTTGCAACTATAGCTCAATTAGACTCGACCAATTTCATATTTTGACTCCCTAACTCCCACAACCAACTTTTGTATCTTTTCATCTGATTCTACTTCTATTGGAATGTTGAGTTCAAGTAGCGCATTATATGCCTGTGTAATCGCTTCTTCTAAGTTCCGGTTGCGCATAGAACAATATTCTCTCTCCTTCAGCGCTTGTGCCTTTTCTTGGAATATCTTCTAGCTATTGGTCTTAACATCACTAACAACCAACACAGCACATTGATCCCTAACCCTCAGCTCATTAGAGACACCTTGTTGCAATTCATGTAGAGTCTGGATAGGGAGTACCGCAAGGTTGATGCCTAAATCCTTAAGTTGCGACAGCTGGGCATTGGCCTCTTCTGATTAGGCACACAGGGTCCTATCTGACAATTGGATCACTCGTAGATCTAAAGTTTGATCTATGTCCAGTACTATTGATCTTGCTTGCTGCAAGCTTGCCTGAATCCTGCTCCCATAACCTACGCTTCCTTGCAGTTGCCCTGTCTGGATCTACAGGTCATGTAGATCCTTCTTCACATTTCCCAATGCTTGTTGGTACTACTGCTCAAATTGGGTCCATAGCTCTATTTTTGTATCCCAGACCTTGTCTCCAATCTCATCTAAGTCCCCCTTTAGTGAGGACTAGTGGATCCACCTGGGAGAATCTTGTGGACTTCTTCTTCTTTCGCGGTCCTGAGGTGGTCTGCTTCAGTCTATTCTTGACCACAAAGCAGGTTCTCTACTCTGCGCCCCCATCGCCTTCTACCTCTAACCCTTCCTGGTCCTAGGTATGTTGAGAATCAAACTCCTCAAACTCTATGGTAGTTTCCTTGTCCGCCTGCTCTTTGTCAGCAACTGCCTTATCAACAACTTCCTTGGTAGAAGCTTCCTTCTACTGTGCAACCTTCTCCTGAGCTACAGTCTATTCTGCCTCCTTATATTTTTTTGCTGCTGAGGTCTGTGCAGTGATACCTTCCATTGCCTTGCTTATTACCATGCCTAGAAATGATGGGTGTAGCCACTCTCCTGTCCATTTTCCAACAATCTCTTGTACATCTGCTTCGCCAACAAGTTAAGGCAACTTATAACATACCTTCTTCAAATCCCATCATGTGTGAATAGATACATTGTATCACTTTGAATTCTACATAGGGCTCAAGTTGCTCATATATGGTAGGTGACAGCCTCAACCTTTCTGATCACTGTGCATAGGTACATCTCCACAAGCATCAAAAACATCGTGGTCTCTATGACCCGCGCAACATCTTTGGTTGCCTAGAGTGAAGCGAACTTCGTTGCCTCCAGATGGTCTGGGTCTTGAGGACGAAACTGATTATCCTTCGACATCCTCCATGTTACCAAGACTATTAATAATAATAACCATGAATAATGAAATGCCTTGCCCTCAACCAGGCCCCCGTGACAGTTTGCCAAAAATTCCTTGCATAGTTACTGGTCCCAGTTGTACTCTACTCCTTTGGCACATTACGCAGCTAAGGATATTACTGGTGCCAGAACCTCATCCATGCGACACTTCTGCATGATCTTGCAGGCCAAAATATGCATGGAAAACTGCACCGCTTTGTTTGAAATGGAGCAAATAGAATATTTGCACGACTTCTTAATGAGCCCGAACTCGCTCTTCATCTGATCCACAAGTTGCTTCTCTTTTGTTTTTCCTCCAAAATCTTCTGTTGGATCCACACCTTGATAAGGCAGCAAGGTAATTCGGTGGATCAGCATGTTAGTAATAGGGATGGGTTCTCCCAGCCAGAGAAACCCATTGTACACCAAGGTGAGAAATTATTTAACACATACAGTGTTAATGTTTGTTCGGCTGAAGTGCGGCACCCAGAGCATGTTCAGAAGGCTCGCTTTCTGAACTCTTGCAACCCACTTCATTGGTTCTAAGTGCATGACCCTGGTTTCTTCATAGTATATTTTTGCCAAAATTTATTCCATGCAAGCTAAGGGAACTTCCCGTGATCTACCAAGTCCCAATCTTCTAACTTGAGAGATGGAATGTGGCCCAATAGCGTGCCTTCAAACACCACCTTCTCTAGTAGCAGTGGTGTAGAGACCATGAATTTGGCAGTGTATGGGTCTTTAGGCACCTTGGCTTTGCCCTTACATGGTGGGATTTACTTCAGTAGTCGAGTCATAGGCTCACCCTCTTTGACATCCATCTCCTTGATGCCTCCACAAAGTTCTTGTACATCTAAGTTAAGGGGCTCATGCAGCTGCTGCGCTTTGTACATTTTCCCCTTCTGGAAAATCTTTGTGGGAAATTTTTGCGATGATTTCCTCACCAGAACTTGCTATGTTTTTTCTGTGTTTTATCAGTGGTAGAGGGCTTAGGTCTAAGAGACCTAGGCACCATAGTCATAACTCTCATTGGAATAGAGGGCGATGCTTCCATGGAGGGTGTGACTTCAGAGGGAACTGTTGCTATTTTGGGGGGAGTTACAGTCATTCTAGCCAGAAAATGCTCAAGGAGAAACTTAGGTACGTCAACTAGCCCTAGACATGAAAATATCTCTTCCCAATCCGGGTCAGACATACAGTTCATCTCTTAGCGTACATAAGGCAAAAAACCTTAAATTCAATTCTCAAGATTCAAAGTGTTCTAATGCGAGGTGGCATGCCATATTTATAGTTGAATTTGCATTTGAATCCAAACATTCCCTCCAAATATCTATCATTAATGCATCTTTGGCGGTAGATTTCCAATTATTTTCCCCATAAATGTACCCTCCCCACTCATCCTAATGGAAAATTTTCCATCCAATCATCTACAGTGCATCCAATGGCTACTTTATGCCCAGGTTGCATGGCACCAATCGCTGTGGCATAGATCCCCTCAACTTCCTTCTTTCTTCCATCGCGCAACCATCTTACCTCGTCTTTCCAATTTTTGGGCAGTGTATTTTATAATCTTGTACTTCCTTTCAGTTACCTGGATTACTAAGACTAGCCTGCCATCATATAGTCATTACACAGGGGTAGGATCACCTTCGTAGAAATTCAATTGACTACCATTGACTCTGCCTGGAAACAATTCTCGATTCAACTTCATGAGCTGAACTGCACAACCATCTGTAATTTCCTTGACCACATATGGTCCAAGCCAATGCATTTGAAACTTTCCAGGAAATTTCGTAAATTTATTGTCATATAATAAGACCAAATCATTAACTTGGAAGGTGCGCTGCTTTATGTGTGAATCGTGTCATGCCCTTTTGTGCTCCTTTTTCACTTGTTGGTGAAATCCTGCCAAGAACCGATCCTCTTCCAACTCCATCAGTTGCGCGAGGTGCTCCTCCATGGTCTCGCGATCAACCATATCAGTCAACGCTGAAATATTTAGACTTGGCACAATATATTCCATGGGCATCACAACCTCCTGCCCATAGACCAACCAGAAAGGGGTTTGGCCTGTTAGCTTCTTACAATTAGTTCTATACGTCCAAGGACTACTGATTTGCATACATCCCAATCATTTTCCTTTCCATTGCAAACCTTCATTAGAGCGCTCTCCAGAATTTTGTTGAAGGCCTTAACCATCCCATTAGCTTGAGGATGATAGGGTGTAATTTTCTGATGATAGACATGGAATTCTTCAAGCATCACAACAATTGTTTCATTTAAGAAGTGTGTACCCCTATCCTGTGCTACAGTCCTTTACCGATTGTGATTCTGCCCATTGAATCAAGTATTCAGTTGCTGTAATAATATATCTCACTGCAGTCTTTTTCCTTGGTGGCTGGATTGGACCCACAAAATCAATTACCCATTTATCAAATACTTGCAAAGTTATCTATGGATTCAAGGGAAATTCATCCTTTCACAATGGTTTCCCCATCCTTTGGCAAGCATCTCATGTCCTATAGTACACTGCATCCTTATGTATCGTTGGACACCAAATTCCTACACGTAGGATCTTCTATGCAATCGCTCTTCCTGCATAGTGGCCTCCTGCTACTCCTCTACGTGCTTCTGTGAGGATGCTTGGTCATTCAAATTATGGGACATATCAACACAATATCTCATCACATACCATTTTATATAGGTGTCCAACAATCATAGAAAAATCAGCCGCATGAAACACCAACTCCTTCTTCTGCTGCATAGAATATCCTTTTGGGGCTATGCAAAGTGATCGTTTGCGACACGAACAACAAATAGTTGTGCATCAAGCATCAGGCTCATCACCCGTCTCAATCTGGGAGAGATCATCAGGACCAATATTCAACCATCTGGGCTTCACAATCACCTCAAAATCGTACTCCTGAAAGAGCAATAACCATCTAAAAATCCCCCCCCCCCCAACATAGGTTTATTGACCAAGTATTTTAGAACTAAATGGTATGTATACATCTTGAAGTGCTTGCCTAACATATAGTGTTGGAATTTCTGTAGTGCATACACCATATCTAGTTCCACATGCTCTATAGTCGAGTAGTTCTTCTCCGCCTTAGACAAATTCCTACTCGCAAATGCTATAGGATGATGAATATCACCTTCACTTGGTTGGATCAATGCCACACCTAACATAATACAAGAAGCATCCACATGCACATGAAACTCCTTTTTCCAATCGAGGAAGACCAGAATGGGTGCGGTGACCATTTCATTCTTTAGAATATCTAAATTATTCTGACACTCTTCATCCCATTAGAATTTCACATCTTTCTTCAGTAGTTTCTCCATTGGTGCAGTGATTTGTGCATAGGCCTTAATAAACTTCCTATCATACCCTATATGGCCCAATGTCACATGCAATTGTTTTATGTTCTTTGGAGCCTCCAAATTGACAATAAATGTTATCTTTGTAGGATCTACCATCAATTCTTACTTGCAAACCACATGACCTAGCAATATTCCATAAGGAACACAAAAGATGCATTTTTCCAAATTTAGGGCAATCTAATGTTTGCAACAGGTGTCCAACATAAGGCACAGACTTGCAACATGGTGCTTTACCAACCCAAATATAGTCCAATCATCAAAGTACATTTCTAAGAATTTGTGAATGAATTCCCTAAAAGCTGCAATTACTACTTGTGAGAAGATCGCAGGTGCATTCTTCAATCCAAATGGCATTACCATATATTGAAAACATCTCCATTTTGTCATGAAGGTGGTCTTGCTATGATCGTCTGGCACGATCTTGATCTGATGGTAACCGGAGAACCCATTAGTGAATAAATAAGCTTCCTTCCCTCCAACGTTCTCCAGGACTTCATCCACTGTATCATCATCCTAATAATCACCTATTTTAGAAAACTTCAGTTGTGCGTCTGATCCAACATTTACCTATCTAGTCTTCAAAGGTTCTGCTATGTCAGGGATTTCTACTTTGGGTCCTTCAACTTCCCATTGTCCCTTAGAGTCCATAACATTTATATTCCTAGGGTCATCCTCTTCTTCTTTTGCGGTCACGTTATAGCATTCCAACACATGACGCAGCTACATATTCCAGTCTAGTTTCACCCATTCTACTGGTTCCTTAGGCATTCGAAAGATTGCAGCCTTAATTTCTTGGAGTTCTTCATCAATACATTCAAAGGCATCGTCAAAGCTGAAGGTTAATAGGAACTTTCCTTGAGGATATCCCACTCGTCCATCCCATGGCGCAAGTTAGTTTCTAGGTACCAGTTCATTAGAATGGTACCCAAAGTATGAAAAAAGATGTGCACCCATTCAGGTTGAGGTTCCTCTCCCCAAGATTTAGTCCACCTCGCAAAATGTGCATGTGGATCATCCTTTCTAGTGTATTTCTCTATCATACAAGTATTGGCATACCCGAACCTTAGCTTCATCATTCACTAGTATTCCTTCCAGTCAGCGAAGCTATCCTTATGAGTACCCCTCCTCGCAGCAGGCGTAGCGCACATTACCAGATCTAATGTAGGGCATCTCCCTTTCAAACTTATCCAAAAATAAATTAACATCATATAAACCATCATAGTGTGGTAGATATCGTACCTCCGTATATATGTAGTGAAGTGATTTTGTCAACATATTGCAGCGCAGCGAGGAGATTTCATGTAATTTGTTCTGCCAATGCTCAGGCTCCATTAGAATCTGAGGTGCATGAGTTGCCTTTATCCGATGTAATTCATCCATCTGTTGTAGGATTGATCATGTCCTCATCTTGTGCAGTGATCTTATATATCTAGTCCAAATCATCTTCTTCTTCATAATCATAGACTGGTTATGTGTATCGCGCACCTTCATTTGGATCCAACGGAAAAGTAACTTGGAGTTCTTTTCTTTCAAATATCATTCTTTCTTTCTTAAGATTAATGACCGCATCCATGTCAAAGGCCCAACCAATGTCTAATAACACAGGGTAAGGATTACTATCATCCACTATCTTGATCACTTCAAAATTGGCCAAAGTTCTTTCTCCTTCAATATCCACCATTTTCCCATACAAGCGCCCCATAGGAATGATTTTCTACTGATTAGCCATATGAAGCTGGATAGGAGACCACTGGAGTGCAAGTCTCCCCATTCTTTCCCAATTTTTTTTTTGGTAGCACATTTGCATTAGATCCTAGATCAAGAATTACCTGCTCCATTTCGTACTCCCCTATCTGCACTATTAGCCTCATTTCATGACCTGTTCGTTTCTTTCTTTTGCCCATTTTTCATACAGTGTGCTATTCCAGAGAAGGTTTGACCTTACCTGTACAGTTATCAATTAACTCTTGAAGCCCTCTACCGCTTTTCTATCCCATAACAGCTTCATACAATTATAAGGAGAGCTTCAGCGTAAATCACATAAGAAAGATTTTTGCCAACGCGTTTCGAACCAACCAATGTGGTTCATCATCAGGACAAGTTGAAAATACAGAACTAGCCCATCGTGTTAAATAGTATAAGCAGAGACTCCAACAGCTAAAACTCTCCAACGACTACTTTATCAATCAGGAACCCTAGTCAAACTACCTCTAATTAATTTAATATTAAAATACAACCAAAGGTTACTCAGTTGGAAAAAATTCATTTATTTAATTTCTATTATTACCTTTTTATACGAAAAATTATATAAATATATATATGTTAATATTTAATTAATTAATTCTTTAAATCTAACCTATATATATGTATATTCTAATGCCCTATTTGTTATTATTGTTACCCTAATTTCAATTAATTATATTTATAATTAATTTATACTTAATTTTATGTGTAAAATAATAATATATATATTAATAAATACTATAAAAATAATAAATTAATTAATTTATATTAATATGTATATGTCTTAAATATAAATGTATTATATTTATAGAAAAATTAGGTTAATTACACATAAATTTAATATTATGTATAAATTAATTATTAATTGTTATATGAATAAATAAATAATAATATTCAAGAATAAATATTAAATATTTTAATTTAATTTAAAAAGTCCTAAATAATTACATATGTTACATATGTGACTAATGGTATAACTGTCTGAGAGACTGTTGATTAAATTCCCTTTTGTTTTTAAATTAGGTTAATTACAAATTAATTATCTATAAATTAATGTTATATGAATAAATATAATAATCATTAATAAATATTAACTAATTAATATTTTTAAATAAGTTTATGAAAGTCCCAAATTATGTTAAGGTTTATATAATGTTACATAAGGGACTGTAAATAATTAATGGTACTAAATGTTTAAGATACTGTTAATTGAATTGCCCTTATGTTTATATATTTGATGTTAATAATATACGATTAATTTAAGCTTTGATTTTAATGAATTATACATAAAAAAGAGATGCTGCCCAAGAAGAGGATAATCATACGAAGAACGACGCTGCCAAGGATGAGCGAATCATGACTGACACGAACAAAAACACGCCCACCCAAAGAGAGAACCTAGAAGAACAGAGGGGGGAGGAAGACAACTTAAGACGACAACACCGGGATCCAATTTCTACTAACCTTCCACCCATCATCTCTGTTGAGATTGATGGGTCTTCGCTCAATTTCGATAGCTTCTCTTAACTTGCGATGATGAAACCTATCTACCCTAGCAATGACTTTGGCCTCTTCTATGCAGACATGATGATTAGTTTTGTCCACATGCTCTGCTAGAGCTGAGGACTTTATTCTACCATGCCTCAGGTCAGCTGCATGCTCACCAATTCTCTGCTGGATGGAGCGCCCTGTTTCCCCTATATAAGGGGTCCCACAAGAGCAAGGAATCAAATAGACCCCTTTCATGTCTTTGGGGTCAATCGGATCCTTTACTGACCTCAGGGAGTTTCGAACGGTTCTGAGAGGCCTGAAGGTTTGATATCCCCTCAACCTTTAGGCCTCTCA
>APFE031072062.1:3321-17604 GCA_000404065.3 Pinus taeda
GGGGGGGCGGTGGGGGGTGCACAGGGAAAGTGACCCTCTAAGGGAGAGGTAATAGCACCACCTAAGAAGAGACACACATGAACTAGAAGGGCCTGTCTAATACACAGTGGATGCGATGGTTGATACAACCAACAAATAAAGAAAGATATATCTAGTATCCCGTAGAATAGTCCACAAGGATGGGAAAGAAATAACAACCACTACAACACATTCTCAATAAGATAATTACTAAAATAACTGAAATAGTTCAACTATCTTAGCAAACGTGAAAGAAAACATGAAATACAAACATCCACATAATAGTCTTACAAAAATTCATAGTCCATGCATGAAAAACGTGTTGGCCTTGAAGGCTTCTATTATTAAGTAAAAGTTCCAAGACACATGTTTACAATGTGCGTCACTACCCCAATAGTAGAGCATTCAAGCCACTCCTTGATCCTCAAAGAACTAGTTGATCTCTATAATGCCTTGCGGGATGAGCCAATGTGGAAAGTCCTTTTCTCATACAATGAGGGAGAGTATATATAACCAAGGGTGAGTTGTTGACTACCCTCATGATTGTTTGAATTCCTATGAATTTTCAACTTACATGACTCTTTACATTACATGTGTGCCCTTTGGACTTCCACTTTACAATATAGTTTGAATAAAATATACATGATCCACAATAGTGATGTGGAATATGACCAGTCATGACATGACATGACACTGATGACATGGGCTGCTTGATTATGTGGAAATGTTAATTTATTGTTGCTGCTAAGTGTTGGATGTATTCTTGAAGATTCTTTCTCTTAACCTTCGCATGGCTTGGTGATGTGTAATCTTCAATGATATTTAGTCTTGGATGGTGGTCGTAAACTTGTGTCCCTTAGTTTTCTATTGATTGATCAACTCATGAGTTTAGCTACAAGAGAGTATTTAGGAATGATTTCCTCCTTCTTCTCCTTCTCCATCATCTTTCCATGACATGATAGTGTACATGTTCCTGCAATTCACTCATGACAAGACGACATCAATCTGAAAACCCCTAAGTCTTAGATGATGCATTCTAATCCACCAAATGAGTTTGAAACAAGTGTTAGGTTTGGAAGAGGGGATCAGTGACAACATATTATAGTTCCAGAAGCTAAGGGAAAAGCTTGAGCTCTAAGACTACGCATTGTATAGCTCAGGGAGGCCTGAAGGAGAAGAATGCGCAAATTTTGGATCTAGTGGGGTCACACCGAGGGAATGGACACTCGGAGAGCCAACTGCACAGTTTGAGGTGTCAATGTACAATTTTATTCTATGCATTTCACAGTTCAAGCACTCAGGGGATGATCTTGAGGCTTGAAAATGTGAATTGCGCAGCTCAAGCCAGGCTGGACGACATAACTGCGCAACTCTGGAGGTTAAGGTTAGGTCTTGGGCATAAGAACTATGCAATGCAGCAGCCCTAGGAGATAGGAACTGCAAATTGTGCAGTATCAAGCAACATGGTCACAACTTAGAGGCTAAGACTAAGCAATACAAAATTTAGT
Organism: Pinus taeda; assembly: GCA_000404065.3. Classification (NCBI taxonomy): domain Eukaryota; kingdom Viridiplantae; phylum Streptophyta; class Pinopsida; order Pinales; family Pinaceae; genus Pinus; species Pinus taeda. The sequence goes on from APFE031072062.1 coordinate 4,848, forward strand.
TATCAGTGAAGCTAAGTTGCTCGGTCATGAAGGTTTTCTGAAAATGGTTAAGTGTGGGATGGGTGATGAACTAAGATGAACCTTGAATGTGATTAGACACTTAGCATAATTTGACAAAACAACAACATAGATCATCCGAACACATGAAAAAAGCATTTCCCTTCGTGTGACTATCTTACGACAAGATTCGACAAGTGCGACGCTTAAGATAGACTTTAGGATGACCATGACAACATGTGACAGTGCTCACGACTTTGTGTATGGGTGCGAAATATGCTTACATGGTTAGAAAAAATCATATACACAAAGACAGACCTTTGAAACCATCAGAATAGCCTTGTAAACATTGCACGACAACCAAACATGCCAAAAGACGATAGTTAACGCAACATGCAAAAGGGACCAAAGCACTACAAGAAAGATCATAAAATAAGCTCTAGTGTTTCCTACAACAATGTACAAGACCAAGAACAACTCTGAAATTGAGTGTAAGCCAAAATTATGGAGGGTGTTGCAGCAACTACAATATGTCCTCTTTCCATCTAGCCATTCTTGAGCAGGATGTAAGGTGGATAGAGGATATGTTGTTAGAATGTTTGTGTGAGGGAAGGAAACCAACCAAAACTTGTGACATTGATATGAAATATCTTTCACTATGAAACGAGACCACCAAAAATTTGTCTCCGAGGCCTCCACTACTACTCCATCTAAGAAATCAAGAGGGAACAACCTAGGGGGTTGAGTGGGTCTTACATAACCCACATATAACTCCACAAATGAATCTCCAACATCCCTTATAAACCTCTTCACCTTTATCAATGACTGGTCATTATAAATTAGATATTTGTTCACATTTAACTTGAAAATTCATCTTGTAATGTCTAAGAGAACTCCCTCAGCCAAAGCTCCTCTATAATTCCTTTTATAGGAAGTTCCTAATTGCATCACTAAAAAAAGAATCTCTACTTGCATTCCCTTCTGTAATGCCATTCTATTGGCACAACTTCCCTAAAATACTGATAATCATAAATAAAATCAAGTAAATTGTTGGCACCCCATGCTTCCTCTCTTTTTCCAAAATAGAATAAATTCTCTCGTTCTCCCAAAGTTGAACCCACTGAGAGTGCCAAAGAGATGGGAAATATATGGATGTCTAGTGCATACAAATACAATATATATAAAGTGAGCGTGAGCCGAAAGATACAAAGAGACTTGGATGTCTCTTGGATAACAACACAACTGTTGGAAAATGACAAATGACAAATGACAAGACTTGAATATGCATTGTTATGGTTATGTATTATTAATATAGAATGTAATATTTTAATTAAACTATTTGGTTTACAATTTTCAATTAAATTTTATTATTTCAATATAGAAAAATATTAAATTTAATAATTTAAAAGAAAGGTATGTATTATTTTTTAAATTTTTATATTTTCAATTATAATATTTATAAGCTATATAATTATGGCCAGACTCTCCTAATTTAGTGTGGAAGTGATCTTGTAATGTTTTTTCATGTTATGTTATTTAAATATGTTTACTAGGTCAAATGACATAAAAATAAAAATTAAATTAAATTTATGTATAGTTGAAGACGACTCTCCCTAGCCTAGTGTGGAAGAGATCTTGTCATGTTATGTTACTTAAACATGTTAAATAAGTCAAATTACATTATATCTATCTATCTATCTATCTATATATATATATACAATTAAAATTAAATTGAAGTACACTTCGAGACGTTGGGGCTCCAAGTTTTGACGACACATGGTTTTTCCAATGGTATTATTCTCTAATGCAGGCCATTTAAAAACATAAAATTCCAATTAATGTGGGGTAACAATTATCTAAAAATTGTGACATGTTGTAGAACTAATGTATAAAATAAACATTTAAATTCTGAAAATTTGTTTTTATAGTCTTTTTAAAGTAATTGCATAAAGAAAGATGGAGGAGTTCATTGCAATAAGCCAGTGATTTGAACCTTTGAAGCCCGCCATGATGTATTTTCTATTACCTCCTTTTTGTTTAAAGATATCATTTCTTCCTTTATAATAAAACATACTTGTAATTATTATGCTTATCAAGTGAAAGGGAATTCGATATTGAATAATTTTGTACTTTTAGGATTGGGGTGTATCTATTTTGATGTGTGTCCCTCATTTAGACATAATGTTTGCAATAAATCATCTAAATTTTTGAACAAAAGGACATTGAAACGCACCTTCTTCGGAAACTATAGGCCCCCATTCAATTTTTCATGCCTCGTAGAGTTGTATTTGAGTAAGGTAAAACTTCAATTATTATTCAATGATGTGATAATTTGTTTTTTTAGATTTCCTTGCTAGAAATTCTTCTACCAAACAATTATCATATATAGATATTTGTTGGCTTGTCAATGTATGTAACAATACCAATCTCTGCTTTCGAGATGTATTATATGTTCTTAATAGACCTTTGCTTGAATTTTGTATAATTTTGAATTACTGGAAGTAATTTAGTTATTGATTTGTCATTCCTTATTTCTTTGCAGGTTATTGAACTAGATAAATTTATTACCCATCACGTTTCTTTTGCAGATATGAACAAGGCATTTGGTTACATGAATAAAAGACAAAGTTTGCAAATATCAAAAAAGCATTTTGTTACATGAATAAAGGAGAGGATCTAAGAAGTGTAACTAAAGTCACTAAGTAAATGAAAAAGGCATTCGATTACACAATTAAAGGAGAGGGTCTCAGCATTGGTATTCAACTTATTAAGTATACCATCAAGGAGGAAGTAAAATGGATTTTGAGAATAGGATTAGTGAGTTGTTTGGAACATTAGGTGTTAATGGTTCTTTGTGGGATACATTTTTAATCTAATAAATAAGGAATTTAAGTGTCTAAAATCAATAGTTAAATTTTGAATGACTTATTTTGGTGGAATATCCTCATGCATATCAATGTTTTGTTTTTGTGGAATATCCTCATGCCTATTAATGTTTTTGGAAAGAATATAACTTTTGGATTTTGGTTGAATATCTTAAAGTTTTATGATTTTTACCAAATGTTATAAGTTTCCTTTGAAAAATGTATCTTATTTTATTTTTTACACTAAATAGAACATGATGGGTTAGATGATCACATTTTTTAATTTTTTTTAATTTTAGAACTATATATTTTTAGTAGATTTAATTTAACATTATATATAGAAATTATTAATTTTTTATTTTTAAAATGTAAGATATGAATTTTTGTTGAATATCTTAGATATCAATAATATAAATTATTTAATTTTTGAATTATTTTAAATAAATGAAATTTAAAAAATAAATATAAATGATAAATTTTGGTGAAATAACTTGAGTATCAATTTTTATGAAGGTTTTTATTTTATACAATTTAATTTAAAATATAGACCATATTAGATCCATACCTAGTAACCACTCAGAGGGATCAAATCTCTTTTTACTCTAAAATAGGTTTGCATCTCAGGAGATTTGATCACCCTCAACACTTGATAGATCCTAAGTTAAGATGGTTCTATGCTAGTATTTAGTTGACGATTTACTCTCTTCAACTCAAATAGAAGAGATGTTATAAGGTTATGTTATGTAAATTGTTGGAAGTAATGCTTCCGTGTGTTGTTGTGAGTTATCATTGTGAGAGTGTGATTCTAGAAGTAGTTATTTCCCTATGTGTGTGAGTCGCTTATGAGTCATAGATGAGTCTTCTCTCGATATTATCATCTAGAAGTCGACGATATAATTCTTATATATGTAACTTATTTTTGTGATCAATAAACAATAAGTATGATTTGTGTTGTGCATAATGTCTTTGCTCTCTCTATTTTTTAACATGGTATCTCGTTCAACCCTGACTCTCTCACAAGATGGGTTGAGTTCATGCAATTTTAACCATGATACTCCTTTGTACATAGATTAGTTTAATAGAGTGTTTTATCTATAGTTTGTATGAATAATTGATTTGTGTGTGGAATGTGGATAATTGTATGCAAAGGAGAATTACAAAGATCCAATGTTGTTGCTATTTTGTGAATTTCCATTGTGGACAAATCTTTGTAAAAGAAGAGGAGATCTACTTATGAAGAAGTTGGATCAACATAGATTTGGTTTTATCTAGTGTGGATCTACAATTGAGAGAAATTACTACATATTTTAAATGGTGGTTCTTGAGATTATCAGATGGTGTAATACGTACAATTGCGGCATATAGGTGGAATGTTGGCATTTTTATTTCTAGATCTGAACTAATAAAACATTGTGTTATTGGTTATCGAGAGATCGAGATCTAAATGCAATAGATGTGATGGAAAATACCAATATGCAAAGTTGTTATTATTATATTTGATCTAATTTGTAGAGATCAATAAAGAGCAGTCATTGATTTTAACTATGTACATTCTGGCGGTTGGTCTTTGTGTTTCTATTGGTTATAAAAAGGGTTGGTGGTTCTTAAACTTGAAGCCCTCGTGTCTGAAACATCAATTCTGGTGTGCTATTAAGTTCAAGTTGATTGATCAAATTTTGAACACATATAGTATTGAGACCTCCATCTTAGCAACTAGCAGATAGCCGAAAGTGAAATATCCAACATATGGTGGTTGGTACATAGGATGGTTCATTACTTGATGGCTCTTATCGCGGAAGCCCCGACAAGCTCAAGTGTCAATATTGTTGATCATGCAGAGTTCATCCATAATGGTTTGAGGCGGTTACGTTTTAAATGGATTTCAAGTGACAGCTCGAAGATGTGGCGGTGAAAGAGCGTTCTTTGTGAGATTCCAAAGTCGACGTGAGTGTTGATGAAGACAAGTCATACAAATATTATTCTTGTAAGCATTAAGGGAGGGTGTTGGAAGTAATGCTTCCATGTGTTGTTTTGAGTTGTCATTATGAGTCTCTAGGTGTGATTAGCTATTTCCCTATGTGTGTGAGTTGTCTATGAGTCATAGATCCACCTTCTTCGGATCTTATCATCTAGAAGTCGGTGATCTAATTCTGATCTAATTCTTATATATCTAACTACTTTATGTGATCAATAAACAATGCGTGTGATTTATGTTGTGTGTAATCTCTTTGCTCTCTACTAATACATATATACTACCTCCAATATAACTATACTATTTCCCTCAATTTTATGTTTATTTTATTTTTATGTAATCTAATCTAGTAAAAATGTTAGATGATATAATATAAAAATAAAAATAAAAATAAATTAAAACATTTTGAGTAGATGAAATTACATCAATATTATTTATTTCTATGCGAATTGATAGAGGTCTGAGGGGGGTGAGACGGGAGTAGCGATGGCGATCAGCGACAGTTAGGGTTTTTGACAGTCCGGGCAACCTGCGGCGGCAGGGCTCCTGCACTGAGCACCCAGACCTGACACGGGCAGCGGACTCTCGAGGCTGCAGACGGATCGGGCGGTCTTAATGGAACCCCCGCAGGGGGATGGGGCAGCTCCTCCGCCCTTCATTGGAGGCCAACAAGGACCAAAGGGTAATCCCAGCACCGACTCAACGAATCAAGTCCAACCCACAGGGGAACACCAGAATACGACGGATCCACCAGCCTCAAATGATCAACCAAAGGTTAGCTCCTCTACCTGTAAACCGGTTGCCATTCATAGGCCAGAAGTAGAACTACCCAGTGATAGAATCAATGGAAGAATCCAATACATGAGAGACCACGCCCTTATTGGCAAATTTTTGGGTTTCTGGCCTAATGAAATTGCTCTAAGAGGATGGATCAACCATAAATGGAAACCAAAGGGTGAGATAACCCTCCTTCTAGGTCCAAAAGGATTTTTCACTGCCATATTTAACTGCCTGGAAGACAGAAACAGAGTTTTCGATGGGGGGCCATATTTCTTTAACTCGGCTGGACTCTACCTCAGAGAATGGGTCGCCCGTTTCAATCCTGACAAGGAAGATCTAAGCTATGCTCCAGTATGGATCAGATTATACTCATTGCCATGGGAATATTGGGGGGAAGACTCTTTAAAATCCATTAGATCAGTGATAGGAGATTTTATCAAAGTGGCAGAAGAAACCAAAACAGTGAGATACACGACATATGCCTCATATGCCAGGATATGTGTCTATATGGATTTAAAACAGCCTTTACCAGACACGGTAAGACTCTTTCATGAAGATCATGACTGGATCCAAGCGATTGACTATGAGAAGGTGCCTTTTCACTGCAGGAAATGTCATGTTATTAGGCATCTCTTCCGAGATTGTCCCCTGAACAAGAAAGTAGATACTCAAATGAACCAAGAACCACAACGGCAGGAGGGATTCACAAAAGTGACAAACAGAAGGCGTGGAGGAAGGAAAATGAATGCACAGCCGAAGTCAGCACCTGCAGAGAACTCCATTCCCTCTACCAGCAACAGCTTCGAAGTGCTCGCAAAAACGACAACACAGGAGGAACCAAGTAAAGAACAGCCACCCTCTCAAGCGTCCACGTAGGCGAAAACAATCTCAACCCAACAAAATGAAAAAACTCAGCCGGTTTCCAAAGCCTGGAACAATCCTACAATGGACATTGATAATCCTTCACAGAGCAAGAATAAAGGGAAGGAAGCCGAGGAAAATCTGCACGACATACAGTTCATGGACGATGACAGTGAACATATAGACATAGGGGAATTTGATCTGCTGGGTTTGGAACAAGCCTATAAATCAGGCAACTTTGATAAGATCCATGACACCCAAGTGGAAAACTTAGTGGAAATATTAAACAAGGCCCAAAAGAAATACTCCCTCGGAGTACAAACAGGCAGTAAGTGGGATGGTAAATTTGCCTCCAAAGATAGCAAGAAAAGAGGAAGGAAAACAACACTGGAAAGAACAATCAAGCTTGGCGAAATCCTGGTGGACTCTGGCCGATATGCCAAACTCACCAAATATTTCAACACCAACTTCAAATCTTCTCAATGAAGTTAATATCTTGGAATATAAGAGGGCTCAATGGCCCCAAGAAAGGGAAACTCCTAAAAATCTGATCATGGAAGAAAAACCATCAATTTTATTTCTACAAGAAACCAAATGTACGTTGAATTTTCTGGAAAAAGCGGTGGCTAAAGCATGGCCAGGAGGACAAATAATTGCAGTAGACGCGCAAGGGGCTTCAGGCGGACTTGCCATCTTGTGGGATGCAAGAAAGATACAGCTAGATAACATACATGCTAATAAAAACTTCATTCAAGCTGTTTTTCATCTTCTGGGCACTAACATTTATGGCCACCTCACGAATGTTTATTTCCCACAAGAAACGCAGCAGAAGGCAGCAATCCTAAAATCACTAGAGTAGCTAAACACAGATAGGATGCACCCGCTTTGGGTGACAGGAGGAGACTTTAATATGACAGCTACATCAGAGGAAAAGCTCGGCGGCCGTTGCAGAAACAACAAGGATGGCACGCTATTAAAGGATTTCATACAAAATAATTGGCTCATAGATCTTCCTACAGACAATGGTCTCTACACATGGACGAACAAAAGAGTAGCACCTATGCAGATTGCCTCCCGCCTGGACAGGTTCCTAATCTCTGACAACGCCGTCCATGTAGGAGGAGAATTCAAGGCCCACATCATTCCATTTTCAGGTTCAGACCATTGGCCCATCGAGATGCTTTGGAGTAGGCCGGGCAACAATATTAAAAAACCTTTCAGATTTGAAGCTTTTTGGCTAACTCACCCCGAATTCAAGGACTTCATCAACACTACCTGGCAAAACAGTAATCCAACTGAGAACTCAAAAATGGCAAGATTCCGAAAAAAACTACAATTGCTCAAAGGAGAAATCAAGAGATGGAATAAAAATACCTTTGGCAACATTTTCAGGGAAAAGGATAAGATCCTCAAAGATCTAAAAAATATTCAGCAGCGATTAATCCTTGAAGGGCGCTCAGAGGAGCTAGCACAAAAGGAACAAGAAATGGACGCAAAACTCCTGGAACGAGAGAGACAAGAGGAATTATTATGGAGACAGAAATCTCGAATTCGATGGCTGAAGGAGGGAGAGAAGAACACCAAGTTCTTCCACAGAACCACAGTGCAGAGAAGGATGCATAATCAAATCTCCCAGATAACTAATGCTCAGGGAGATAAGCTGGAAACCCAGGAAGATATAGAAAAGGAATTCCTTCAATATTTTAAGGCAATGAGTCAGGAGCCAGCCATCAATAGAGCAGAAGCTATAGACGACATTACTAGGCACATTCCGCGGCTGATAACAGAGGAGCAGAACTCCCTACTTCTCAAGCCCATAAGTCTCCAGGAGGTTGAAATAGCTGCAAAATCTTTAAAGATCGGCAAAGCACCGGGTCCTGATGGATTCTCTTCAAATTTTTTCCATCACTTTTGGGAATTAATTAAATGGGAAGTGTGGCAAGTTGTGGAAGAATCACACAGCCTGCGCTGGATGTATCCAGGCTTAAATGCCACTTTTATAGCTTTAATCCCTAAAGCAGAGGACTCCAACTCCCCTGAGAAATTCCGGCCTATCGCCCTGTGCAACATCATCTACAAGATTGTCTCAAAGGTTGTGGCATTAAGATTAAAACCACTCCTCCCAGGCATTATCTCTCCTGAACAGTCTGGATACGTCGAAGGAAGGCAAATCACTAACGGAATAATTCTCTCACATGAAATTATTCACTCTCTAAAGCACTCAAAAAAACTAGGTATGCTTCTAAAAATCGATCTTTCAAAAGCTTTTGATAGTATAAGCTGGGATTACATTAAAAAAATTCTAAGTGCGTTTGGTTTTGCCAACGCTTGGATTAGATGGATCATGAGTATGATCTCGTCTTCTTTCTTCTCCATCTTGATTAATGGAATCCCCACCTCAACCTTCCGTTCCTCAAGGGGACTGCGACAAGGTGATCCTCTGTCTCCATTTTTGTTTATCATCATGGTGGAAGGCTTGGGAAGAAGCCTTACCTCCTCTATCCAAACCCGTGAGCTCAAAGGTATCAATCTTCACAATGCTCCCACCGTCTCCCACCAGCAATTTGTAGACGACAATATGATCTTCGGCCACTCCTCAATCCAAGAAGCCCATTCTCTAAACTCGCTTCTTAATAACTTCTCTGTTGCCTCCGAAGCTTGTATTAACAGAATCAAATCCCAGATTTTCTTCTTCAATACTCATTCATCTACTCAGCGAGCCATAGCCCGTATCCTGGGCTTCTCCATCGCGTCCCTGCCCTCCAAGTACCTAGGAGCCCCCCTCCTCGACTCAGCCCAGAAACACTCCTCTTGGACCTCTCTTCTGGAAAGACTGGAAGCAAGACTTTCGCTTTGGACTCACCGCTCCCTAAACACGGCCAGCCGCCTAGTGCTTATCAAGGCAGTCTTACAATCCATGCCCTTATACCTATTCTCTATTCTGCCAGCACCAAAGTGGGTCTTAAAAGCTATAAAAAATTTGCAACGAAACTTCCTCTGGGGCAGCACAGGTCTCAACAGAAAATGGGCATTAGTAAAATGGGAGAAAGCATGCCTCCCTAAGAAAGCAGGAGGAATTGGTCTTCGGGATCCTGAACATAGAAATAGGATCATGGGCGCAAAAATATGGTGGAGATGGCTATCATATCCAGGGACACTATGGGCACGATTCTGGACAACAAAATATGCCAACAATCTTCCTCTGGAGGAATGTATCAGAATGACAGAAATAAGCAAAGGCTCAACTATATGGAATTCAACGATACTGCACAGGGACCTTATCCAAAAACATAGTTTTTGGGAGGTAAAGGACGGAGGCACAGTACGTTTCTGGATGGATTCTTGGCAACAACTTCCAAGTTTAGCTCACACAATCCAAGATATTCCAGAGCACCATATTCACTCACAGGAAACGGTTAATCAATTATGGAAGGATAATCCTGAGTCTGATCACCGAACCTGGCGAGAGGCTCAAGAGATCATTCCAAATAGCCCGGCAGCAGTTCAAAGGTCTCTGGCTAATGAGCTACAAAAAAGAAGGATTCTCAAAGAAAACGATCAGGATAAACTGAGGTGGGGATACGAAGAGAAAGGTACATACACAACCAAAGAAGCTTATCTTATCACCCTCAAAGATCAGCTGACTAAGGACAAATTATGGTAGAAAATCTGGAATCCTCCGATCTGGCCAAAAATCTCCACTTTCCTTTGGCTCCTATCTCACAATAGAGTTCTCACTCGGGACAATCTCAGAAAAAGAAAATTTGAAGGACCCTCAATATGTCTAAATTGTAAACAGGAGGAGGAAACTACTGTGCATCTAATGCAACTATGCCCATTCAGCAGAAAGATATGGGAGAAAGTCACCTTTAGATGCCAAAAGGATGGCCGCGAGTTGGGAGATTTAAACAATACTCTACGCAAATGGCCCCAGCAACCCTATCAAAGTAACATCCTCAACACGCTTTGGCAAATTCTCCCTGGAATAGTAATGTGGAACCTATGGAAGGAGCGCAATCGTAGAATCTTCAAAAATCAGTCAATGGATGAGCAACAAGTATGGAAGATAATAAACCAGAACATACAGGAAACACTCTCCATTAAATGCTGGTCTCAGGAGGACTTTCCATCCAATGACAAGGAGCAAGCAATATGGCATAATTGGCAAATCAATCTACAATCTTCCAACTCTCCTACGAGCAACTCTAGCAGCCAGTAGGATACCCCTTCGATCTGGTCCCCTCCACCCATCAATACTTACATGCTAAACTTTGATGCGGCTTCCAAAGGAAACCCTGGACTCACAGGATATGGCGGAGCGGTCAGAAATCATCAAGGTCAAGTACTCAAAGTTTTCTTTGGCTCCATTGGATGGAATACAAATAATGTGGCTGAACTGGAAGGTCTCTGGAGAGGCCTTTTCATGGCTCAGCGAGAAGGTCTTTTGCCTCTAATTGTAGAAGGTGACTCACAACTTTTAATCAACATGGCTATCAAGATACAACAGGGAACAGAGGCTCAAAAGGTCAGTAGGAGCTGGAGAATGGTTACTAGGTTGGAGCTTCTGCAATCCTGGCTAAAGGACAACAAAGCAATAACCTTCAACCACATCAGGCGTGAGGGGAATAAACTTGCAGACTTCATGGCAAATGTAGGAGTGGATAGAGGGAAAGACCATTTTGAAGGTTTACCTCAGGGTAACATCTCAGAGACAGAATGGTCTACCTATCAGGAAATACTAAAGAATGACTCTAAAAGAAGGGCTCAAGATCACCCGGATGCGGGTGTTAATCATGCTATTAATGTCTAAGTGCTCTCCACGCGGCGGGCACATGAAGCCATGCTCCAGACAGGTGGACGCCATGTGCTGGAAGTTGGCCTCTGTCCCATTCAAGTTAAATGGCCTTAATGGCCCTTCAATGCAGCAGAACTCCCGAAAAATTACCTGCAGATTTCATAGGATGGCGCCTTCAATCCCTTCGCCTGGTTTTAAGCTCGGCTCCAGTCTGTTTCAGCTCACTGCTGATGCCCGAGTGAAGAAGGGAGGCTCTGTGGATTTCATCCATTGTGCAATTTTGGTGCTTTGTCCCCCGTCTTCTCTGGCGAACTCGACGCTTGCCTTTGGGTTGCTCTGCAGCCCGGACAACCACGGTGTTGACAATCTTGCTGGTTGCAGGAGGCTTCTGGTAACAAGGCTTAACATGGCACCTCGAACTGGTCATCTGGGGCCACGTAGGGGACGCAATTATGGTCAGCGTGGTGGCATGAGAGGAAGGGGCCAAGCAAGCCCGAAGCGCCTCTCTCCTCTGGCTGTAGCAGAGCCTCCCTCCTCTGATTCAGATTATTCAGGCTCAGACATCAGTAACTCTGTTCAGACAGCGACCCTCCATTATCGTCGTCGGAGAAACAAGCCCGTGGTCAAAGCAATGATCACTGTTATATTCTCCGAGGAGAATGAGGAGGAGGATAATCAGAAGGACGACACAGAGGAATAGGTGCCTCCCTCCTCGGATGACCCGGACAGCTCTTACAGCCCGGATCTCCAAAGCAAGGCTGATGATGAAAGCACCCAAGGTTTTTCAGCGGAGCAGGCAGAGGCTCTTAGGGAAATTGGTAGCCTTAAATGCAAAGAGCCCATGGAGGTGTCTAAAAATCCAATGGACGCTCTCATGGAGACTCAGAGCAGCAAGCCAACCTCCCCTCAGAGCAAGGTCAGGGAGGAAGAATCTGAGGATTCTTTTGACTACACCCTGTATCTCAAATTGCCCCCTGGAATTGATAGGCTGGAAGATATTCCAGTGGGGATGGAGGTGACTTGGGAGAGGGATCCGGTTCGAGCAGCAGAAGATAGGAAGAAGTGAGCTCAGGAAAGAGAAGCGGAGGAGAAGCAGAAGCAAAACAAGTGAATCGGTTGCGTCAGGGGTAAGTCAATGGCTTCAAAGGCGCGACATCTTCTTTTTCTTTTTGGTTTTTGTTTCATGGGGAGGCGACCAACAATGGATGCATTCATGCATGGCACCCCTGTTCTTCCTGCGGTTTATGTTCCGGCTATGGGTACTATTCACCTGTCTTTTCTCTTACCTTGCTCATATAATGAACTTTATAGCAGTTAATTCCCCTTCGGTTGAAGGTTTTGTAACCTCTGGCTTGCATAAGCAGAGGATCCAGGTTGACAAGGAATTTTTTGACAGAGAGCTGATCATGCGCTCTCAGAGGTACTTACCTCTTGTAAATACTTTTTTTGTACTTTTAATATAATTAGTTCAGTCTTTGCTCAGCAAAA